>JASANE010016774.1:0-21720 GCA_030248225.1 Trileptium ribeirensis | reverse complement strand
TGATCAAAAATTTTGTATAATGAACAGTGCACAAGGTTGATTCATTTGTGTCGGACAAAATATCAGAATACAACCATTCATATTTTCCAAAACAGCTTAACCCACCATTATTCAAGTGAAAGTATGCTATACCTACGGATCACATATAACTGGTGGGCGTTTCCAATGTAACAAGCTACAAACTATTGAACAAAAAAACGGGATAATATGACAACAGTTAAGTCCGTAAAAAGAGTTACAGAATTAATCATTAATAAACTGAACCTCACCGGTTCTATGGAAATTGTATGATATGTCCCACAATATCCACCACCTCACTTCAATTACGCTTAACCATTCTAGACTTTGCTAGGATTAACCTATATCCTACTTTGGAATACGCACGGTCTTCTAGTTGCGAAAACTGTGTAAGCAAGTAAGAAAACTATAGTTGAACAGGGTTTGAGTAATTTTTGTCAGTTGGTAGATGGATACATTAGAACAGGGCTTAGCCCAGGCAACTGCATCTATGAATCAACCGCTACGTACTACAAATAGGCTAAGCCACCATTTTAGCTATCGGTTTATGATGTTTCCGTATTCATGAATTATCCTGCTTGTAGAATTTTTGAACTTGCTAACAACTTTTCAACAGCTTTTCAACATTAAATGGCAGACAAACTAACAACGTTCAAGGTGTACTTAAACTGTACATTTTAAGCCTATGACCTGTTGCCTCATCGTACGATACACTGAACGTAGTTACGGGCGAACAAATCCTAAAATTTTTTTTTATTTTTTTCGAACCCCCGACAGTTGCTGTAAAGCATCTAATCGACTTATCAAAACCAACAAATTTAGCAAACTTGAGGAAACAATCAGTACAAGAAAATTTCAAAGTTGGACCAGTTGAACATTTTTGTTGTTTGTCTTAGCAAATCATTGAGACAAAAATAGAATCTTACCAATTAAATATGATTTCTTCCAGTTGGAGAAGTCGATATCAACCGATAAATTAACCTTAATAGACCTGAGATCACGACCTGTAGTAAACAGTGCGCAAAAGTACCAACAATACGCTTGCCATAGAAAAATTTGATAAGGTTAATGAGTCCTGGGCCGAACATGTAATGGTAGTATTAACAACTTAAATAAAGTTACAGCCAGATTATCAAACTGTGTAACATTCCAATTCAGTACTTCTTATAACTGACTGGGATTGATTAATGCAATAATAAGGGTTTTCGCGAATTTAATACACAAAAAGCTAAAAGTATTTGCAATAATTCTAATCTGATCAGTGAAAGACTGTATGAGCTCAGTATACATTTTCTTTAGCTGATATGTGGACTAATTTCAATACATATCGGTTTAACCCTTTCATGTCAAACTCTGTCAACTGGCATTGTCAAATATTGCAGCCCGTCGTGCAAACCAAAATGTGTCGCGTTGCGTATGTTTGCACTTGCGATGTTATTCGCTAGCAACAAACCTCCAATAGCTCAGTGATATGGGTACGCCGTTTTTGTCTATGCGATTTGGGTTCGATCCGCGGTGACGGTTTGGATTCGGCAAAGACTGTACAAGAATAAGCAAAGCAATTCTGGATTTAAAGGTTCATTAATTAGGTAGAATATGAGCAATACTTTAAAGAGGGTTTTACTATAGTTATACTAAAAATATGGGCACATGGACATTGAACTATAATGCGTGAGTAAAGTTAAGATATCCAACCAACCACCCTACTTTGTAATAACCGATATCGTCTCGCAAACCCTTGTTACGTGGATTAGACTGAATTTCATTCGTTTTTCCCTAACCGAAAATTTAGAAAATCAAATCCAAGTGCCTGAAATTATACCTTGTGTTCGAGAACAGAATTTCGGCGTTTTCAATTTGCAGAAATTCGGTTCCCTAATACCTCACCATAAATTTGGATAATTCAGTATTCGCGAAGGAATTTAAAACGAACACGTTATTACAAGGAAATCAATTTTGTAATTAAGGTTTAGTGCTCCCGAACAAAGCGGTTTAATTCAAATTCAACAGATTTGAGTAATTTTATTTGAATTTTCGCGAACCAAAAATGGATAGATTTCAATCACGAGCAGTGTCTTCGCCAGCATTTTTTTCGTAGAATTTTAATTGACCAAAAAGCGTGGCGTAACAGGTGGCATTCAAAACCCCAAAATAGGATGGTTGGGGCCACCCTAAGTTCACCAGCGCATAACTGTCCATTGATTTTCACTAAAATTCAGGTATTATAGACGGTCCATTTTACTGACTGAAGGAGGACAGATAAAATTTGTCCCACCAAAATTTTACTGGGCCTTGGTGGCATATGAGGAATTACTGGATACGTACAATTTATTAGCACCCACAAATATTAAAATTACTGGGTGCATCTATACAGAATAATTCTCAATAATCAATACTACAATACAAATTCCTTCTACCTAGTACTCAGTAGATAGTGATCACCAAACTACACCAACGTCTTGACAAATTAGCAGATGAAAGCATCTCAACCAACGGCAAAGGTACCAAAACAGAAATAGTCTCGTTATAGAACGCAAGCGCAATTTTTGAAAATGGACACCGTTAGTTGCACGATCATTCCTAGTAAGAGCAGCATACACATCGCTTTACGGAGTCATTGTAGTATTCCGATTATTACATTTCAAGGCGAAACACCATAAAAACCTAATGCACGAACTTTTTTACTGAATGTAATAATTCATTCGGTCGGGCAGGAAGACGGTCTCGTTCCGTTGGGTCTAGTTAGTATTTTTTTTTTCTCATGAGGTCTCAAAATGTAAGAACGAACTTAGGTTGCCATACCAACCGTTTGCCGATATGGGATCGCAAACCCTCCCGATCGAAAAAATCGCTGAATTTCGTTGGGCTTTTGATAATCAAAACTTTAAAAAATCCCATGCAAATGCCCAAAACTACATCTTGTTTTCAAAAAGAATGTTGCAATATTTAATTTTGCAAAAAATGGTTTTCTAAATGACCAACTTCTTTGTACTTAGACTGACGCGAACAAACTCAAAGCAATAGATACATAGATGCAATAGATGCCTGTCTTATAAGATCACATGCTTAAAGAAAACAGTCGCTAATGGTGGCTCGATCAACGTAAAATGTATTAAATTGATAATCAAATGACAACAAGCCGTAAAAAAATCGAAAACAAATACGCCGACTTATATCTTTCTTCTAATCTACAAACTAAAGCTAATAAAACATTGTCGGATGTAAACCACACATATAGTTACTAGCATATTCGTTACACACTCACATCTTTACGATAAAATATGTGCATACTACTTAATATATTTTATTATTGATTTAAAAAAAACAGATTTTATAATACAGTCGTAAATGCAGCTGCGTCTCGTATAAAGTGCCCGCTAACTTGATGCATCTGCATATTTCTATACAAACTCCTATCAGAGGAAGGTGTCATCCACACGTTTCGTCATTATGGAAACGTACATAACCGCGGAACACTTGCAAATACAACTTCATCGAGTATAACGCCTTCCTTTCCTTAGCTTGGTACTTCTGATCTTGAGATCTATATCGCCCCCACATGTAAGAAGATGGTGCCTTTCGTAAGTTCCACTATTTATGAGAATTAACGACGGCCGTTGGTTGTTTTAGCTGAAAATTTACCCAACGCGATGTCCAATATTTTAAAGGATCATAAATGTTTGGTTGGCGAACACTTCACAATCATAAATATTTTTGAAGATTCTTTGTGGATCTTTCTGAATTTATTCCTCTTTCCTGTAACCAAACAAGATATGAAAAATCATATGTCGCGAATTACTAACGGAATTTGTATTCAGCAGTAACTGGACTTTTTCATGGTTCTAATTTTCGGAGACAAATTCTGCTATTCATTTTTCATTTTTTTCTGTTATTTAATTTTGCGTTCTGGCTAAATTGTCATTAAATTTATTTGTTTGTTTGTTTAAAGGTTGTGTCATGCGGTTACTTGAGTTTAATGTCACACCCGGAGGTTCGAGTCTCGGCCCACGTTCCGCTCTTCCGCAGGAGCTGGTTGAATAAAAAATTTTATTATCTAGAATCCCCCGCATTCATAAGGTCTCCGCCAACTTTCAAAATGTGATTATGCTCTTCAACAGGATCACTATGAGCAATCAGTGACATTACGACTAAACCGTTCGCCCTTGTCTGGGATTAAAGCTTTACAGTAGTATACTTGTAAATTTTCAGCAAATTTTTGAGTTTAAAAAAAATGTACAGACATATGTTACCAGAGTTCATGATAAATTCTTCTTAATATGAGTATAAAACTCTTCGCCAACACAAGTAATCACAGCTTGTGTTAATATCGTAATAATTCACTTAGACATTAAATTTATCTTGCAGGTTGGATCAGTAATATTCGGGTATCAAAATCTATCATCTACATCTTCAAGGCGTTTGTAAATTGATTTCGATAAATGAGTGACTGTAAATTGATTCCTTTTGGTTGTGATAAGTAGCGTTCCTAACTTTTTGGGGTGCTGGATCATTGTATTATGGACAAAAATTCGTTCTAACGCCTGGGTCAAATTAACCCCAATCTAAAAAAAAATGTGAGTTACAACAAATTGTATCCATGATATTTTAACCGCACGAAACGTGAAACATCCTCAAGCATGTACACGACTCATTAAATGTTCGTCGACATCATTTATAAAAAATCTAAAAGAGGATTGGTGTTAATACAGTGGCCCAGAGCCTCCACAGACACGCCAAGTAGCATAGTCAAATAGCCAAGTATCGAGGTGAGTTAACGCTGTCGAAACGAAAAACCTACTGTTAGCGGCTCCAAAGGGCTTAACAAAATTAAACAAAAACAAAACAAGAGCAAGAAAAACCTCTATATATTTTTAGCGCAACAGCGCGTGCCTCTTGTCCTGAATCTCAATCTTTTGAAATATTAAATGCTCATAGACAAAACAACTTTGTACGCTGTGCAACGAGCAATTTATTTTGCAAACCCACATAATATGAGCGCAGGCAGATCGCTGAAGTTAGCTGAAACTTTTCGCAGAGACGTAAAAATAGCATCTATCGACCAAGATCGCTAGATTACCCAAATCCTAAATGTCGATGTGAAATGTCAAACCATGAAATTTAAATAAAAATAATATAGAGTGATGAACATTAATTCCGTGAAGCGGCACGTATAAAAAAAGAAATCGGAGTTACAGCTGGAAAGCAACGTAAATTACTTACATATTGAAACATGTGCGCCTTCAAGAGTGTATGGCATCGTACGGCACGCTTTACCAACATAGCTAGAACATATGTTATTCATTATGGTACATGCAGATGCAAGCAAGCAATGGATTGGAAATATGCTATCGCAGGAAGACGATGCGGAAAACGAATACCTACTTCATTCATAATGGGAGCAACAAATATCGTGGTGAAGAAATGTAATATTCGATTACGGAGGAGCAATGTTTGGCAGTGATAAGAGCGGTTCAACGTTTCCGGCGGAATTTATTGGGAAACCACACCACGGTCATTACAGATCTCGCGATGTTAGTCCAAATCTTTTACAAGAAGCGACAGCTCTATCAAATGTTGGTGAGAATGCGAATACGATATTGGAGTACGATTATGCGAATGAAGGTATTGTGGATTTAAAATGCATTAAAAATAACTTTTACATTAAACTTATTGTATTGCGATGGTATTATTGCCTTTCTGAAACTTTAAAGAGACTGAGGAAGCTAATAATGTTTATTTATTGATCAAATATATCGGTTTTTGGACATTCAGAGCAAAAAGTGTCTTCCACTATACACCATTGCGTATACTGCGTCAAATCGAATGTACTTACAAAGGTTGGAGCGTAGAATACACACTTTCGCTCTGTCTCCAGTCGCCTACCGTTACTACACATATGTTTGTTCATGTTCTTCTGTAGGAAACTTAAAATTATTGGTTTATATGATTCTAAGAGAAAATAATAGATAGAAGGTAATTTTCTGATCAGTGGTCAGAGACACTGTTTAGGCTAGCGTTGGACAAACAATGCCCGTCAGTTAGATCATAATGATGATAACTTTCTAATCAGAATGCTATAAATGAGACACACTGTGATGCTGCTCGTACAGTTTCAATAAATACAGTTCATTGCCAAGAAAGCAGTTTCTAGCTGCGTTGCAGATAACGTTAGTTTACTTCAATTTAGACTGATTTACCAAGTTTACAAGGCACTGGCGAGTGCTTGACGCAATTTATGTTAGCCAAGCATACCCTAAGTACTTCTGCGTAAGCCATATTCTGTTACCGAGTTGGACCGGTTTAATTCAAGCGTATTCCACAGACTTCTGGATGTGTAAAATAGCTGCTACAAGCATCGACCTGGCTTTGATTTAACAAACTCCTGCAGGTTATTACGAAAAATTCCTGCTCAAATTATGGGCCCTACTTACGTTTCACACGGCAAATTGGTTAGTTAATCTTTTCTTTTGCTTGGTTGTATTGGAGCTTGATCATTGTATCATATATATTACATAATATGTTTGGATTACAGGATGAAGCAAAAACGTAGAAAATTTCAAACAAAATTTTTAAACCTGAATTCCGGTTCCGGTATGGTTTTGCCCTTTGCCGGAACCGCAACCGGAACAGGATTTTCGCCGGAACCGGAATTCCGGTTACTCCCTGCTGGGGAGCTTTCAATTGTACAAGCACGGAGAAAATTCTAATTGCTCTCCGAGCAAAAACATACATGTAACCACCATACGCTGGATCAATAACTTATTGCAAAACAGAACTGTGTTCTCTACGAATAGCGGTCTTACAATTGAAGCAGCAGTGACGGAAGGTTGTCCACAGGGTGGAGTTTTGTCCCCCATTCTGTGGAAGATACTCGTAGACAATTTAATACGCAAGGTAAGCAAAGAGGTGCACCTCATGCAGATGTACGCAGATGGCGGTGTTATTCTCTGCTGGGGCAGAAATATAAACCCAATCTGCAGAAAAATTCAAAAAGCATTAAACACAACTGCATCATGGTGTGCAGAAAACAATCTCGCTATTAACGCAACTAAGACCAACTTAGTCGTCTTTAGCAGGAAAAGGAACTTACCTCTGTTCACACCACCCACTATTAATGGAGTCGAACTGGCACTCAAAAGCGAAACAAAATATCTGGGGGGTACCCTAGATCGGAAACTTCTCTGGAACATGCATGTACAGGAGAAGATAAACAAAGCTAAAAAGCTCTTCATGCTCTGTCGACGAGATGTAGGCAAGACTTGGGGTCTCAAACCTATGGTGACTACTTGGATCTATACCGCAATTGTTAAACCAATTTTATGTTATGGCGCAACTGTATGGTGGAAACGTTGCGAGCTGAAAACTGTACAGAAGCAATTGGACTTGGTCTAGTGTTTTGCCTGTCGCTGCATCACTGGCACCCTAAGATCGACGCCATTAGCAGCCATGGAACGCATCTTGGGCCTCCCACCTCTGAATGTATACATCAAAGGTGAGAGCGTCAAGCCATGCCAAAGATTACAAAGAACTTGTATGTGGGATGTGACCCCTACTACAAGATCTCACACCACGATTGAATCATTCATAACAGATCAGTTGCCTCACTACCGCCTTGCATGTGATAGTGAACGCATCACTTCCGAATTGATCAGTGAATTTGAAATAAAACTGCCAAATAGAGAAGACTTGCAGGTATCGACTGCCGTAACCGATCCATTCAACATGGCAGTGTATATCGATGGATCACACCTCACTGATAACACCTCTGCAGGTGCTGGGGTATACAATCAAACGCTAAATCTTCGGAAACACTACAGCTTAGGAAAATATGCAACTATTTTTCAAGCTGAGATATATGCAATATTAAGGGCTACCGAAGACCTACTACGCAGACGATCAGCAAACATGGACGTAGCTATCTGCTCTTATAGCAAAGCATCCATACTAGCCTTGAGAAAAGAAAACAGTAATTCAAAACTTGTAAAGACCAGTAAAACAAACTTATATAAGTTATGTAAAAACAACAAAGTCACACTCATATGGGGTCCGGGACACATTGATGTAATTGGAAATGAAATTGCAGATGAATTAGCAAAGATAGAAGCAAATAATTTATGGGTCCAGAACCCGTTATCGGCATTTCGGACTCCTTTTTGCGAATAACGACGAGAAAATGGCTGAACGAACAGATAATTAAAAAGTTTGAGGAAACACTGCAAATGGCGCATACAAAATCGATGCTACAACTATTAGATACCACTGGTCTTACCGCGAGCAAGTACAATAGGAAAGATTATTTCTTATCTCTATGATTACTGGGCACTGCCTCTTAAATAAGCATGTGCATGATTATGTCTCCGAGCGGAAGAAACATCTATTCACTTCCTATTTCATTGGGAATATTATGATACTCTGAGATTCGCCACTTTTGGCTTCACCGATCGCAGCGAACTCACAGATCCTATTCCTATCAGCGAACTCACAGCCTATTCCTATGAGCGAACTCACAGATCCTATCAGTTTGTAAGAAAATCTAAAAGATTTCTGGAAGCCAAGCTTCCTAGTAGGCAAAATGGACCATCTAGGTCTACTGGCCTCACACAAATATCTATCTATCTATCTTGTTAACAAAACAAAGCCACCTGGATGTGGATAGCAGCTATTTTACCCATTCAGAAGTCTGTGGAGTATATTAGAATTAAACCGGCTCAACTGGTGACAGAGTACGTACGGATTATTTAGAAGTATTTATCTGTATGCTTGGCTAACAAATTGCTTCAAGCACCAGCCAATGCAGTTGTGACTTTGTAAGCCAGTCTACATTGAAGTAAAGTACATATCAGCGACGCAGAGCAACGGCGTTCTTGGCAATGAACTGTATTTATTGAAGCTGTGCGAGCAGTGTAACAATTTGTCTCACTTATAGCATTCTGATCAGAAAGTTTTTTTTGCCCAACGCTAGCCTAAATAATGTCTCCGTTCAGAAATTATGATATACCTTCCTTTATTTTCTTTTAGAGCCATATAAACCAATAATTTCGAATTGCTTATAGAATAACATGTAAGAAAAGTATGTGTTGTAAGTGGCGGCGGTTGGGGATAGAGCGAGAGTGTTTAGTCTACGCTCCATGCAAGCATGTTTAATTACAAGCAAATTCAGTTTGACGCAATTTACGCAAGACTGTATAGTGGAACGCATTTTTTGAGCTGGGTGTCCAACGTATTGATCAATAAATAATCATTATTAGCTTCCTCAGTGTCTTCAAAGTTTCAGAGAGGCAATAATGTCATCGCAATACATTAAGTTTAACGTAAAAGTTATTTTTATTACATTTTAAATCCACTGCACCTTCATTTCTTCCTTCATCTGTTTTACTATATATAAGTTCGGAAGACCAGGTTTCGGATCCGGTTTAAATGGATGGTTCCGGTTGCTGGTTCTGGTTATTCTCTTGTGTTGGCAGTGCCGACGGTATGACCGATGCTAATGAATAAGATCCTGCGTTGAGATCGTTCGAGTCCTCAGCGGTGCTCACACCCGGAAAGGTACTACCATCCTGAGATTGCGACGTGGCTCAGACACTTCGACTTTTATTTTCCGTTTAAAAATATTTGCAGTACTTAGTGTCAATTGGCACTTTGCTCGACAACTTTAATCTGGTACCGCATGTTCTTAGGTGGTTTGTCGAAATATGTGTCTGACCATTCTGCCTTGAATTGTCACTGAGAGTTTCACTCGAGATCCTTGAATACGGCAAATCCTCGTGATAATGAGGCTAATATTAAATGAACCCTCCTAACGGAGCAACTATATTGTGGGCATGTTATGTAAAACGTTTGCCTCTTCGATAATAAAACATAATTTATGAAAACAAATATTTAAAGCAAGGGATAACGACGTTATCGCATACTCATAGGGCGGCGTGAAGACGGATAATGAGGTTAGACAGTCTAAAGCCCCGAAAGTACCGTATAGCAGGGAGTAACCAGAATTCCGGTTCCGGCGAAAATCGTGTTCCGGTTGCGGTTCCGCCAAAAGGGCAAAAATCATACCGGAACCGGAATTCCGGTTTAAAAATTTTGTTTGAAATTTTCCACGTTTTTGCTTCATCCTGTAATGCAAACATATGTAATATATATTATACAATGATCAAGCTCCAATACAACCAAGCAAAAGAAAAGATTAACTAACCGATTTGCCGTGTGAAACGTAAGTAGGGCATATAATTAGAGCAGGAATTTGTCATAATAACCTGCAGGAGTTTGTTAAATCAAAGCCAGGTCGATGCTTGTAGCAGCTGTTTTACACATCCAGAAGTCTGTGGGATACGTTTGAATTAAACCGGTTCAACTCGGTAACAGAGTATGGCTTACGCAGAAGTACTTAGGGTATGCTTGGCTAACATAAATTGCGTCAAGCACCCGCCAGTGTGCTTGAAAACTTGGTAAATCAGTCTAAATTGAAGTAAACTAACGTTATCTGCAACGCAGCTAGAAAATGCTTTCTTGGCAATGAACTGTATTTATTGAAACTGTGCGAGCAGCATCACAGTGTGTCTCATTTATAGCATTCTGATTAGAAAGTTATCATCATTATGATCTAACTGACGGGCACTGTTTGTCCAACGCTAGCCTAAACAGTGTCTCTGACCACTGATCAGGAAATTACCTTCTATCTATTATTTTCTCTTAGAATCATATAAACCAATAATTTTAAGTTTCCTACAGAAGAACATGCAACAAACATATGTGTAGTAAAGGGAGGCGACTGGAGACAGAGCGAAAGTAAGTGTGTATTCTACGCTCCAAGCTTTGTAAATACATTCGATTTGACGCAGTATACGCAATGGTGTACGTATATTGGAAGACATTTTTTGCTCTGAATGACCAAAAACCGACATATTTGATCGATAAATAAACATTATTAGCTTCCTTAGTCTCTTTAAAGTTTCAGAAAGGCAATAATACCATAGTAATACATTAAGTTTAATGTAAAAGTTATTTTAATGCATTTTAAATCCACTATACCTTCATTTCTTCCATCATCTGTTTTACTATATATAAATTTCGAAGACCAGGTGCCGGTTCCGGTTTAAATGGACGGTTCCGGTTGCTGGTTCCGGTCCGGTTATTCCCTACCATATAGGTAGCGAATTTACCACTGCTACCAAAATTGCTAGTTTTCCAAAATGAAAATGTAGAGACAGATCTTGTCAAGATCGCAGTCTATAGAATTTTGCAAAATTAGGTTTGCCAGATTGCAGAAATACCCATAATTTGTCAGAACGTAGTGAAACGTAGTGGAGATTGTGTGTTGCAGGGGTGAAATCTTCTAAATTTTGTTTTTATGTGTGTGATCGTGTGATCGGCCATAACTTGGGAACGACTCAACCTATTTTCATGATCTTGGGCTGTCTCGAAAAGGCATAGTCGCTTTACCGTGTATATCCCCGAGCGTTTTTTGATTTGGGGTCTGGTTCCCGGCTCACGGGTCATAATGTGGAGTTTTTTTGCCCCATTTTAGTACCCGTCACTGAAGTAAGGTTATTTTTATCTTAACTTTCGAATTTTTTCTCTGGTTGGTTTCATGTCATAGTAAAATGATAAATGCCGATGCCTGTTAATATTTGTTTTTCGCTTAAGGCTCTGGTTCATGGGGTTTGAGTTATGGCACCTCCGTGGTTCCTCGATCCAAAATTAGAAAATTTGTTCTAGTGTCCTGGGCGGCTGAAAAGCTTTACTTGGGAGGTTTTCATTGCTGGTGTTGATTTTGCTCTGCGACCCATGGTTTTATGGGTACGGGGGTATGGCGCCGCCATGGTTCATTGACCCAAAATTCCTAATTTTACTGATACGTCCTGGGAGGCTGATAGCTTGCACTTGTAGGTTTCAAGGCACGGGAAACGTATTGCAGGTGTTAGTTTTGTTTTAACTTGTGCCGTACTGTGTGATATCCACATATAGCATATCGACGTATGCGATCGAGAGATAATTGGATGTGTACGCAAAAGGCGTAGGTGTACCTATGTTTCACTACATTCTGAAATCTCGATAGAGTTACTAGTCAATATGTTGGGCTTCAGTTTGGGCTTTTTGAACAAACCCAGGGCTTTTTTAAAAAAATGGGCTTTCTTTCCATAAAAGCCCTTGCCCTGTAATACTTATATATGCTGGATCAGCTGTACTCGCGTTTTCTTAAGCTGGGATTACGTTAGAGGGTATTCTTTGTGATTTAATTAGAGCAGGTCTGTGTAACGGGAACATTATTGACAGCACACAAATTACCCTGTCTCTAACTTGATTTTACCGATTTACATACATCGTTTTGGCGTTACGCCACAATACGGCAAGCTTCGTTTTGAAATTAGGAGCCAGAAACATTATGTGTTGCCAGAGGGCAGTTACAAAACATTGTTTGGATACTTTTTATGTTATGCGAGGATTAATTCTGTGTAAGGTTGAAGAGCTATAGTGTAGCGGTAGTGCATTTGGTAACTGCCATGGCCAAACGCTGTTGGAAGCTATGTTATGATATTTGAAATATATAAAACTATTATTATATCTAGATTTTATCATTGTTATTTTAAATGTCTTGGCAGGCAGGTTACCTATTTGATGGAGCACCGACGTCTGGGCCATATCCCACGGAAGACTTTGGGCGTAGAAACGAATTTGTACAGGTATTCCTTCATGAATATAGAGATTACATGCTTAAAATAAACAAAATTCAAGCAGATATTCTTAAATTTTACAATAACATCTTAGGCAATTTAACTGAGGTCTTTAATACTAAGCACCCAGATCAGCAAATACCCAACTACCTTGAAAATCGGAATTTCAAGTTGAAAGATAGCTGAAAGAAGAAACAAAAAACCAAAACCCGAATCATAGTGCGTAGCTGTGTAACCAAAATTACCACATTCACTGAACGTACCCTCTGAGCAATACGTTTTATGTTTATGGTACTCGTTGGTTCATATACTCAGGAAACTAGGCTAGGCTCTGTGTGACAAACAGAGCGTCCGGCTGAACTGTCTATTGAGAAATTTTATATAGTATTGTGCTTAGTGTAATAGCATTTTGTTCTATAGTATTTTCACATTAATTCTAAGTTATATTATTTGTTTTAATATATACAATTAACGTTTTAAGCTGTATGCTGCTTTTAGGGCATTATTTAGATACGTATAATAAAACGTAATATTCGCGGACTAAATAATCTCTGGCTTAAGTAATAGCGTTCAGCTGAATGCCTCGTGACAAAAGCACAGTCCGGCTCGACACTCGATGACAAATGCATAGCCTAGCTAGGCTATTCAAAATTTTAATAGTAGAGCTGAACTGTATGCGTGACATAGTAGCTAGCCCATTTGAACGCGTGACATAATTAGGACCGTGCGCACGCATCTTATTGTAAATGATGCATAAAATTTGGATTTTGGTGTATATGGGAATATGGGAGAACTCTATGATTTATATAAGTTTTAATATATTTTATATACATACGATAAATACATAGCTAGTCAGTAAGTTTATTTAACGAGTGTCGTAAGTATTACGTCGGAATTACTGCGTTTGTGAACCATGCCAAGGACGACAGGGAGTAGCAAGGTGGGAGTGGAGGCCAACCCCGGTATTTTAGTAGAAAATTGAAAGATTTGTAGAGGTGAAAAAGGCACCAGCCCCGACACCCCTTTTAGTAAGCCCATGACGTCCCGGCATTGGTAATACACCTGAAAATACGAGTAACAATAACAAAATAGCAAGAAGTGATATGAAATATAGATATATGAAAGCTTTTAATTGTTAGGAAACCTAACGATAATATGGCAGTACACGTAAAAATAGTATAATGAGCAAAAATTGAAATGACAAGAAACATGACAAAACAAAATAAGTGAAAAATAAAAAATTTTTGGATTTTTATTATTTAGATTTTTATGAATTTTTCTAACTTTGTGAATAGAAAGATGTTATGTAATCCTTTACATGAGGCATACAATATAATGCACAAGTTATCACAAAATATGCAACAAATGTTTATTATTATATATGCAAAATACACATCAGTACGGGATGAACCCGATTTAACAAGTTTTTACGGGAATGCACCTATTTACCAAGTACACAATACTGCGATTAAATCGTGAATAGTAGATGTTGATGTTGCAAACCGCGATAATGGTCGAGTTTATTATATTGTTCAACCATGACGAGGCGATGAATCGACCGTCACTATCGTTTTTTTGCATGACGAACATATATGCTTACTCAGAAGTTCGCATTAATAATAGAGTTCCTGCCATTCAGGGCTCCACAGTGTTCGTTTACCATAACGTCAGTAGCTGTAGTTATTGTTGAGTAAACGGATGAAATCAAAATTCGCGACGTATCTTAAGGCAAAATTGGCCAAAACAGTAATGTATATCCAAAATACACGTTCGCGATAGTAAAATCAGATCAACTGTGAATACAATATTAATGAAATTATTCTACTACTTTTTTAAGGTTATTACTAATATTGTTTTGGTTATTGCGCCCAACTGGCGAAAAGTAGCAATATCGTTATACTGTTCTAGTCCCGACGTGGTTTTGGCAAATAGAGAGGCCATTTACGTTCCAACGACATATATAACGGCTATTCCGGACAGTCATTACGTTGATCATACCATTGCGCAAGAAAATTGAGCTCACATAAAAACGCATTTGAAAAATATCGCAGCGTTTGCACCGAAATTCGCTCGAACAATCGTTGAAATTGTCCTTGTTGTTCTAGCACCAAATGTCCTTGACGCCTTTGATCACGTAACCGACATTCCATGTTGTCGACATCATCGCGTAAGCGTTGGTATACCGTATTCGGAAAAACGTGGTCGCGAACTTGCGCCACTTGACTCGAAATGCCCGTTCGTGTGTCGGCATAACGTCGCATATCCCGTTGCACATCACTTTCCCATTTGCGCCGATTACACCCGATCAAAATAAGTCGCGGAAAATATTGTATCGCAATACTGGGTCGTCGCAGCATTTCATATCCGAATCCACGTACTGCATACGCCAATACACGTACAAAAAGGTCGTATAGTTCGGGTTTGACTGTAACGTTCCATTGTTTTTGAAAGATGATACTTCGGACGCGCTTTTCCCATTGGAAAAAGATGATCAAATCGCGTTCGATATGTCGTCCGCGCTCACCTATCTGTTTGAATTCGCGTGGTATTTCATATCGCAAATGGTGAAATAACAGGTTCATTTGTGGTAGCATTGGTGCATCTGACACGGTTTGGTAAAACGTAAAGTAATGGTAAATCAATCGATTACCAAACGGTGTAGGGCGACTCGTTCGTAGATAATTACCATTAAACTGCAACGAGGTCATGTCCATGCCACTTCGTCGTTCGCTGAGAATCGCTAACTGACTGGTATTGCGTTGTTCTGATGCTGGTTGCACGGGCGGTGACACTGCCGCCATAGCAGTCGCTCCATGTTCGCTCATGTTGATAGAACCGTTTTTGTAGGCGTAACGGCCGATGCTTCCTCGAATATTTCCACTTCGTTTGGTTTCTGTTGTGCCTCTGTAGCCACCGTTAACGTTGAAGCAGCTGGCGTTGACGCGAAAAACGGCGCAAAAATAGCTGCCGACGTTGACTGCTGCTCCGCATGATAAATTAGTTCCTGCCGCTGTCGTGATCGAAGCTCAACAACTGACGAGGCACGTTGTTTGCCTCGCTGTTGACGCTTGACCTCTCTATCGTGTCACTAGATTCGGTAGTCGTTCTCTCGTGCTCATCGTGACGGGCTACACGCGCTTGACAACTAGCCGTATGTTGCATTTTTTCTTTGTTTGCGTCCCGCTTGTTTTGTGTTCCGGTGACTCTTTTTCTCGTAATTTACGTTTAAGTTCAGCAATTTGGCTATACGCATGGTCGAGCTCTATGCGTCGCGATTCCATCTGGAATTGATGCTTTTCGTAAATTCGACGCAGGTAGTGCAGCGCAGTGTCTACTCGTGTATTTAGCTGCTTTTGTTGCATTAATAGCATATCATCCAAATGTCCTGCCGATAGAGGTAAGGGCTGTTGCAATTGTTCACGCACTTGTTCCAACTCTGGACCACGCAAATTTCCAAGTTGTAACTCCACGTGCAACAACGGAGAAATTTCGTGACCTCTCGTCACTGTTGTAACTGGTGGTTGCTCGGAAACAGCCGCAACCTGTTTTTGTTGTTGAACATGCGCATAGGCGACAGTAACTATTCTATTCGTGAGCATTTCCATCATACGCGGTCGCTCTGGATTCATAAAAGATATCGGCTATTGGAATGGTGCCCGAATAGCGCAGGACAGTCGCATACGCGCTGATTGGGGAAGACTGGGTGGGAACATAATGTGTGTCCTCCCTAGTCCCCGAACTTCGCGAACCATCGGCACTATGTCGAACAATGCTGGTTCAGCTTGCGCTATCGTTACTAAACTAGACGCGGTGGACGTCGGTAGTGTTAAAACATTCGACGACACGACAGGCAGTTTCCGATTCAGTCCGTATTCGGCTTAATGTGGACTGATCCATTGACTCCTGCACCGGTAACGTTGTCGCTAAAGAGTCCACGCATACAATCCGTAAGGGGTTTTCCTTCTGCTGGTACTAGCCGCTTCGGTTGTAGATTCCGATTCTACGATCCTTATCATATTGCCCGGGCTTTAATGCGCTGCTAAGCTACCCATTTTCTGACACTTTCGTTGGTTTTCCCGAGCAATCTGCTCACTTGCGACCCAATTAGAATGATATCGAACAGGATCGACTGGACTAGATGTGACCGTTACGGATCCCATTATACGCACTGAGTCATCCGACACAGGTTCCGATGTATGAACCGCAGATGGTGTCACGGCAGTTGACGAGGCGTTAGAGGCCGCGTCTTGTTCGTGCAAAACCATGCGATCCAAACGCTGTAGAGCACAGCCAGACGGGTAACAACACACGCTCTACCATAATGTTCACCGTAAGCCGTCGTTATCCTTTCGCGAATTTCACGTAGAGGTACGCCTTCAGTCTCCCGCTCAATGGCTTGTTGGTTCATGCTCTCATCAAAGATATCTTTACGTCGTTCCTTCATCTCTGTTTCATCTCCAGGACCGGCGACGACATCTTGGTGTCGATGTATGCGCGAACGGCGTCGACTGCGCTTAACTCGTCGCCGTTTCTCTGCTTCGTGCCACCGTCCATGCCGTCCAGAAGATAATCGCTATTTTAGCGCATTTCGGACTCCGAAATTTCACCCACGGCGTATGTCCAGATCAATAGAATCCAAACGCATATTTTAGATGTGTTGCCGATTGAGTTACGCTGGCGTTGCTGTAAACAACCGGTTTGTATGGCGCTGTAAATCACCTTCCAGGTCAATAACGAAAGTAGCTCAGCCGTCATCTTGCTCGTTAATTTGATATAAGCTGTTGTGCTCTTCGACATTCCATCGACCTTTGCGCCGCCAGTAACCAGCGCACTGAGCCGCTTTCTCCGCGATGCTTTGTTGATAACCATGGCGATTCGATACGGCGTCGGGATTAACCATCACTGTCAAGCCACGGGCATCCGTTGTAAACGCTCGAAATATGCGCGGAAATTGTTCAATCAGATGCCATAGACGATCGACATCGTAGCGACTCATTGGCGATGACGTGCTACGTCGGTGTGCGATAAACAGTGCTCCGTCGATGAGCATAACGTTATGGGCGCTATATCGTAAAAATCGTCGATATTCTTCGAAATTGAGCACCCAATCACCAGGACCTAGCTGTCGCACACGAATTTCTCCCAATAATGTCGTACCGTACGGCGTAGGATCTTGTCGAGTGCGTCCCGTAAACAAGTAGAAAAATCGTCGCAAGTTGTACCGACGACCCACGGCTGCTTGCAAATCCATCGAGTTCGCATATGGAAATGGCTGGTTGAAACGCAGATATCGTACGTTCCAGAATCGGGTGTCATTCTCCATTGCCCACCGGATTTTGAGTCGCTCATCTGACGCGATGCACGCGCATTGAGCCGCAGGCATACTTGGGCCAAGCGCAATCAAATCGAAAAAGATGACGATTCCTTCGATCGTAGCCACTTGCAGAGTAGCAGCTGCATAAGGACGCCAACCTTGGGCATAAGCCAACCACTCTGGCGTTCAGCCAACCACAGTCGTGCATCGCGTGGTAACCATCGCCAACAGACGTCAAACGGATCTTTTCCGGTGTCAAGGTAATTTTCTCATGCCTTTTGAAACTGTTTTTGCTGACGATTACTAGTGTTTACACCCTCCATGTCACACGCTATCAGGTTGGCGTCTGACCGCTCGATAATGCCTATCGCTTACTCAATTTGGTTCCAAGCGTCCACTACAACTACCCTAGCAGGATGCATCTACTCACGGCCAACCATTTCTAAGCCACTAGTCCACGCATATAAATTCCACACAGGGTGGTTGCGATTCCTCCAAGGCGGACGTTGCTGTCCCTCTGGCCAAGCAAGCTATTGGTCTACCCCGTCAAGTGAACGCTCAAGAGGGGTATCCCCAGGTTCTGATTCTAGGTCAGAAAGCCAATCCGAACCATCTGAGGACCCACCTTCGCTATCTGTATCCCTCATCGAATCCGCCGTTCCAAAAGCTGTAGCAAGGTGTCGCAAATTTGAACGATGTTGAATTGTTTGTTAAAGCACGCAAAATGCTGCGATAGCTATTATTATCTATTAAATAAAATTAATATGAACAGTCGAGCCAAGCTTACCATAGCTTAATATAGTTGTTATCAAATGACGATCGCCTGAGATCTAAAACGCAATAACTGTTTGTAACAATCCATCGAGAACAGAGCTTTAAAACTAACTTTTAAAACTTTAAAGCCGCCATATAGGTGAGTGCTGTAGCTAATACACTAAGTATGTAGCTCGTACCCTCGATTGTCCAATGCTTCGGCGAAACCAGAAATTACTATGGGCATGAGCACTGCCATAGGTTCACACCGAAAACCGGCACAAAGCTACAACAGTGTTGATCCAAAATCACTACTCGACGATAACTAATACTTTACATTGTCCATCGCTTATTTTCTCAGATATCGGAAAATAGAATCAATAAAAGCAGAAGTTTCAGAAACGAAACATCGATTTACCCATTCACGTACATAATCGTTGAACGCACGCTGGACAATACCATAGCGTTGTTTCGGGTTCCTTCTCCAACTCCAGACAGCGAAAGTGGTACCATTCGAGAGAGTAGTCGTATTCAATCCAGCTGACACCGTCTTCGCCTATTCGGAGGTCTTCCTCGTAACTCTGACCACATTCTCCGCAGAACCAATCCATCTCGTTGCTGCGATTGCGATAGCACGTAACTTTTGTTCGTATTCAAGATAGCTTCTCGGTTCTTCACCGAAATGTTTAAACAGACTTTTATTGTAAGTCTTGGTTTTCCGACGTGCGTCTTCCAAACGCGGTACTTCCAAATTAGGACCTTGTACCTTGACCACTCGATACAATCGTTCGAAATTCGGATAAAATTTGTTTGCAATCCTACAAGGGTCAATTTTCTCAGGTCTTCGCATTAAGATCACATCATCTCGTAGAAAATCACGAATGCGTGCTCTACGATCAAAATAGCGTTTGTACGCATCCTGGGCTAAGCGAACGGACCTACTAGCTTCTTACCAAGTGGCTGTTAACGGTCCGAGTAACTTTCGTACGTGGTGGTCTGGGCTTCCACCTTCTGTTATGGCCAATAATGGGTTCTCTGCACGCAAATACGGATCTCAACCATGCATTAGGAAAAACGGAATTTGACCCGTCGACACATGAACGGTAGTTCTATCCGCAAAAAGTGCGCTATCAATGTAGGTATCCCAGTAATCTGGTTCGGTTGAGAGGTTTTACCATAGCCATTAACGTTTGATTCCACCGTTCAATGAGACCATTACACTGGTGATGATACGGTGTAGCAAACACCGTTCGACTCCCTAGCTTAGCTGCTTCAGACGTAAACAACTCTGATGTAAAGGCTGGTTCTTGATCAGACAGAATAATGTGTGGTACACTGTGTCTGGGCACTATCTTGTTCAACAATAGGTCAACAATGGTCGTAGCAGTTTGGTCAGGTTTGGCAAAGGCTTCTGGCCACTTCGTGAAATAGTCTATGAAATTTACAGTGTATTTATTTCTAGAAGGAGTGACGGGTAATGAACCTATTACATCTACGCCTACCATATGAAATGGGACCATCGCAGCTATTGGTTGCAAAGGTCCACGACGATTAGCACCAGATTTAAACCGAGCACAAGGAACACATGCGTTAATGCACGCTTCAAGATCTTTCTTCATGGTGACCCAACAGAACTTCCACTGAAGTTTCGACAAAGCCCGATTGTAACCCACATGACCTGCGTATCGAGTCGTGTGAGCCTGTTCCATCCCAACTACGCAGAATTCTTCCGGTAGCACTAAAGGAAATTCATATGCTTCTGCACGAACAGGTCTACGTTTTCGACTTATGTAAGACAAGATACCATCTCGGACATAGAAAGGATCTTCTTGTAATAAGATCTGACGCTGCAAGTCTTCTGTTAACTGTGAATCCAATTCTTGGTCTTCGAGAAAGCGAACCATTCCACGCGTAAATGGGTCCAATGCTTGTGCTCGTCGTATTTCATCCGCTTCCCATTGCGGATCAATTGCAAAATAGTCATTTAGGTCATATTCGACAGCAGGAGCTGGAACCTGTGTTCCACTTGGACAAGGTTGTGGATTGTCTATTTCGTCGTTTTCATCGTTTGGTGCGTTAGGACTTTGCGTAACTACACCTACAATCTTCAGGAGGTTCATTTCCCATTTCTCTAACAGCAATACGTTGTTACGCTTGATTCAGTTACGTATACTTTTTCAACTTGGAGACGTTGTACGAATAAGCAAAAAAGCGTTTACCTTTTGAGCATCCGGTTTAATCAATTGTGGTCACGAAAATTATTTTTACAGTAAATGAGCAGTTTTCTCATAACCCACCGGTATATCAAGTTTCTGATGCTAACAATAAAGCCCTGGTCGGTAAATTTTATGCGCAAGAGCCGCAGAAAGTTTATGTTACAGACGATATATAAGATTGAAAAGATAACATGCAAGCGCAAGACTAAGAAGGGCACAGAATACTTAGTAAAGCGGTTGGGGTACCCCAAATCAATGAACTCATAGATACATTAACCTGATTTGCAACCTATTTAAGGGTACAAAACGTACCCGTTGGTGGTACTACGCGTGTTTGTATGGGTACAAAATAGGGGTACACAGGGGTACAGAATAGGGGTACAAAGCGTCCCGCAGAAGTACAAAATACGGGTATATAGGGTCCTGAATAGGACACACAGGGGTACAAAGAGTACCGCAGGGATACAAATACGGATATATGGGTACGTAGGGGTATAGTATAGAATACACAGAGGTATATAATAGGGGTACAAATTTCTTAAAAGGAATCATTGTTAACTTTCATAAACATGGAACATGTATGTGTCAAATGTAATCGCGCTTATACTACTCGTCAGCATTTGCATCGACACAAGAAAACTTGTAGAGCTCAACCGTAAAATTTACCACCAGTTTCTCACGTTGACGTTCAAAGTTGTAATACTGATAGCGTACCATTACCTTTGGAATTACCGTTCACGTGCTAATA
>JASANE010016772.1:0-19250 GCA_030248225.1 Trileptium ribeirensis | reverse complement strand
GACTGTCCAGTAAAATCGTGGGATCAAAACAACCAATACACGTGAGTATGATACGTCGGAGCACACTGTGAAAAGTCTGGTAGCAAATCAACCCAACAAAAGACGAGGACATCCGTTGATACCAACTAGTACAATAAATGGTGGCCGATATAGATATAACTTACGTTCCAGAGCTAAATTTAGTAAACACTAACATTACAATAGTAAATTTCAAGCGTTCGTTATGTAGCTCATTGCGTCAAATCGAAACAAATCAAAATACATATCAAATATATATTTTAGTTGGGTAATGACATACTTTTCTCTCAAAGTTTAACATAAATTCAGTTCTGAGGAGTTACCTATATAACTTTATCAATAGTTTTACTCCATTAGCAATGTATGAGTCAAATATTGGTAAACAGCTAAATTATTATATATTTCAGCTATTATAGTGATACCGTTATTGGTAATAATCATCAGTAACAAACAATTAAGTATTAAATTAAACTCAGTTAATAATCACTTTCGAACGATATTCAGATATATTGCTGTGGCGTTGCAATGCTAGAAGATCTTGGTGAAGAACCGACGATAGAATTGGTGGATGACAGCGTTGTGTTGGGAACAATCATTAGGCCTCACCTAGGCTGTCTCGCTAACTATAAATGGTGGGACGGCTGCTATGATATCGAAAAGCGTGTTTTATCGGGTGAAACCTGCGTCAAATTAATAACTATTGCTATCAGCAAATGCTGCGGTACATTTAAAACTAAACGTGGTAAAGCGACGGTTTCGTCAAGTATTGTGCAAGCCGATAAGTTAAAGAAAACACCCAAGTTAGACGACAAGTCTGGAGCGGACAAACATCCTCACGGAAGTACAACACCATCAACGTTACCGGAGGTTGACAATAAACGGTGCACCAAATCTGAAGTTTACCAAAAATGGCATCCAGATTTTAATAGAGAATGGTCGACTGCGTCTATTAGACCACCAAGGCGATTAAACAACAGTAACTGGGAACAGTATGACCCTATTAGCAATTTTCACGTTCCTGGAATGGATGGAAGTGCCAGCAACTGTCGTTCGGAATACCACACTAACGGTGGTGTTGCTGAAGGTCATCCAACAATGGTCGTTCCGCAAAAACAGACAACTTTTGCTCATCCGGAAGTGATGGAGACGAATACAGGAGGTATTAAGGGCAAAGGTCTAGTTAAAGTCCCGTACGTTACATCATTTGATAACCCTCTCATTGACAAACGAGTGGAAAAAACTGTGGATCCACGTTTGGGAAGCGAAAAACAGTTGTTGCTGCCATTACCAGCCTTTGCTTCTGATCATAGCATCAATAAGAAGAGCAATATCATCGTGCCGGTAGTGTCAAAATGTCGCGTGAATGGAAATGAAACAACCGCTGCGCAGGAAAATGGTTATATTGATCGAATAGTAGCAAATAAGGATAATGCACCAACTGACAACAAGCTTACGCCGGATAAATTACAACTGCCGCAGCACAATCAAGTTTTCAGTGGGATATCGGTTACTATAGCGGGCGACGTCAATATGTCGGTTACGATACCTAATGATAACTACAGCGCGGATAGCTCGGATGAAGGCGAATGTGTGGAAGAAGCTATGACGGCTGATAACGGAGTGCCTAAACGGAAACGCAAAAAAAGGCAAGGATCAGGTGCGCGTAAGAAGCATTCAAAAAGATACTGGGGCAAGCATAAAAAACGTCAAAATTAATACAGACGCAATCCAATGCTTGTTTCTCACATGCCAAGGCAGGACAGTACCGCTGGAAACAATTCCAATTCTGCCGTAAAAATATTGAACAAGGTTGTAAACACCTGTTGCCGCTACATACGTTCAGGTCGTCACATCATCAATTATGAATACACAACATTCCGCAACTATATACGATTACGCCGTCAATATTTCTATATCCTATTGCGGCTACATCTTAACACTGTAATAATGATCATAGTAGCACTAATAATGATGCTTCAAGCAGCAACTTATGACGAATGTTTTGTTTATGATTCTTGTGAAACGATGGAAACGCGTATGTAGCAGAGCATTTTGTAATACTTAAAACAATTAGTCGCTACAGTCTGCTGTATTCTGGCCGCTCTATATATGTAACCAAATGTCCAGTTGTACTAAATTTCATTTCTTGTCTAAATAATGTCCACGCAGTGTTTTGGTTTTATCGATAAATCGGGTGCTCCGCCGGGCTATAGCAGTTTCTTTTGGCGTTTTGTTTGTTATCGCACGGCGAGTCATGTGGCGTGGTTGTTTCATGTAGGTTTGCCGAAAGGCTTGCTGCGTATGTGTTGTGTCTACGTTTGTTCTAAGAAGCAGATTCTTATATTTTTAATAATTTCTGATTTATAGCTAGTCAAAATATATCTTGACATTTTGATAATAGCTGAGATTTCGGAGTAACTATTATAAAAATTGAGTGTTCTTGTAGAGGGAGCTCAGTTCTTCAGTTGCACTGGTTGTGAAATAAAACTTTTAGTTTAATATAGTTTTGCCAACTGGCGAACGGCAAACTTTTCGTTGTCGTTTGCAAAGCTAGGACGATTGGCTCAGCAATATAGCTTAAATGTACAACCCTTTCGCGGCGCGAACGTTCCCTTAGCTTGAGCGTTTATATCGGCCGACTCCAGTTGTCGCTAAGCTAGCTAGTGCGAACGGTATTATATCGTTTGCGCTAAGTAAGCGCGAACGAGCCAATCGTTTGCGCCTTAAGATAGTGCGAACGTTGGCATAAACGTTTGCTTCCGTTACAGTTGACCCAAGCTCAGCATAGGTCAAAACTAAACTGTGTGCGAACGATTGTAGTCGTTTGTTTTTCAATTCGGAGTATTGCGGCTGCGAACGATCCATCGTTTGCTGTTAAGGACGAACGCGATTACGTTTCCCGCGAGTTGCTGTTATATCAAACTGCTGCGAACGGACGCTGTATTTTTCGTTTGCGTGCAGCTCTCACTGAAAGACAACAACGCTTAGACGCTTTGGTGCGAACGGCGTGTACTGTCGTTTGTTTCGCGGGTGACACTGAGACGCACCCACTGTCAGAATCCATCAGACCGGCCACGTTACATACGTCGAAAGTAAACGATAGAAAAAACAGAATTCCAATGGTTTTCCAATTTAGATTTTCTTTGTTTTCCACATGAATTGCCTGTGAAATGGGGCAAGCGTAATGTCGTCTATAGTTGTCATTAGGTGAAATCAACTGTAACGGGCTTTCCGTTTGGTTTGCCTTAAACCTATTTAACCCCTGAAGCAATATAAAGCTGAATTGAGAGGAGATAAGAATGAACACAACCTATTCTACGTGTCACAAAACTTATCTGAAGGCTTAGATATCGTAAAAAAATAGAAAGTGACGACAGGCGATAATGTTAAAGTAAATGGGGTACGCCGACGTTCGCTGAAAAGAAACCGCATGACACATTCACGTTGGACTAAAGATTACCATACCATCGTATTCAACGAATTGGAAAACCTAAACAGGTCGTTCGAAATGTCATGGAAGCAATAATCAAACAACTGAAGATAGACTAATCTAAAGAAATCGAGCTTGTTGTCCCTAAACACATTGAAAATATCTGATATGGCAAAATATACGCGATAGTTTCTAATAACCAAACTAATCGGATTAAGCCTAACGAATAGGACTAACCTATCCATATAGCACATTCTTGCTGCCCTGGATGTAATACTATATTCTGGAAATTGAGTTCGTTCAATCGGAAACCACTGAAAATCTTTGAAAAGACATTATCCGTTCCGAAATCTAATTAAACAAATCATTGTATTCAGCGTGCCGGAAAACCATTATAGAAGTTAGACCATTCTCGATACCCTGCATTCAATACATAGCCATACAAATAGAAACAAAATTTGGGAAATCATGTTTGTCGACCGTAAACTAGTAAAGCCCATAAAAAAGTTAAAGTATAGTCAGGTTGGACTCGAGAAAGCCATCGTAATCAGTAACCTGCGTGAAAACCTATGCATGAGTTAAACTTTATGCATGCATTAAGCTGCGAAGCCAACCATCCTCTTTTGAATCTATTTACAAAACTCTGTCGGAGAACAAAACCCTGTCGGAGAACAAAACACTAATTTCAATAGCGAATTCCGAATTAAAAAAATTTCATTCGCGAACGCAGAGCGACTGTTTACGAAATGGGGTAGTTTCTGTTTGCTAACAATGTGAACATATTTGCTGTTTCACCGCTACCTCATTTCACTACCCACAGCGTGCCAACATAAATCTCGGACTATTTTGTTACACTAACACAATTTGTTTTATGAATGATAATAATTGTAGTTCGTGAACATTATAATACAGTGTATAGCTTTTACAACACTAACCGTGTGTATTTTAGTTTCATAAGAAATATAAATTTTCCAGTTTAAATGTCGAACGATCACTAACCGGTTAGTTGATGTTTTAGGACTAATCGTTATTAGGCCAATATTCTGTCTCATCGTTTTGGATGCGTTGCCCAAAACCCATTTTTGTGTTCTTTTGTATATTTACGGATGGTTGGTACATCGAACAACTGATTGTCAATCTATGTTAACTGAAGCGGATGGTAGACCGCGCAGCTAAGTTTTACTCAATAGACATTTGCTGTATCATAAAACACGTAATCACATGCAGAAATTTGAAAAATCGATATTTCTGAGAAAGGGTCGATCCACCATATTCGCTGCCCACGGAGTGGTCTTACAATAGTCCAGCAATGTTCTTGATCCGATGACTCCAGATACGTGCCTCCGTTTTTAAGCGAAGTCTGTGTCGAGAGATATAGGTTGCGAAATATTGGTACCCGCACGGCTAGATTTGTCACAAAGTATTTCTAAAACCCAAAGTTTCCCTTGATCTGGAACATGGCATTGGAACTCTTAGCGTTCAATTACAGGCACACCGTCAACAAATTTGTATAGAGAAAAAGAAATATTGTCAAAATACATCCAACCAAAATGAGTTCAGATAAAAAAATTTTCACTATTTCCTTTTCCACGTTCAGTGGTGACTCAGCTCGCTTCGCTTGTTCAGTTTCAAGTGAGTATTTCCTGTTTAGACACACTCAACTTCCCAGTTACAAAAAGAATTTTACGGCAAATTAGACATGATTTGGCACGATACTGCCGGCCAAAGAATATAGCTGACCTTCCCCGACATAGTATCCGTCACCTAAACCAAAATCTAATTAAGAGGTTTAAATATGAACTGGCAGCAAAATTTGGAGGTAACTTAGGATACTATGAGGGTCTACAAGAGCGAATACCATAGTTTGGACATCCTAAAATGCTTGACTTCCCAGACCTCGTGTTCTACCCAGCTAAAATTAATTTGAGGGCTTCTTTGAGGCTCATGACCCTTTTCCGGGTAAATCATGGTATTATGGAGACTGCGTATAAAAGCAAAAATCATAATAGGCCATCCAAAAATGTTAGGGAATAACCGGAACCGAAATTTATAGGAACCGGAACCGTCCATTTAAACCGGATCCGGAACCTGGTCTTCGAAATTTATATATAGTAAAACAGATAATGGAAGAAATTAAAGTATAGTGGATTTAAAATGCATTAAAAATAACTTTTACATTAAACTTCATGTATTGAGATGGTATTATTGCCTTTCTGAAACTTTAAAGAGACTGAGGAAGCTAATAATGTTTATTTATCGATCAAATATGTGGATTTTTGGACACTCAGAGCAAAAATACCTTCCACTATACACCATTGAATATACTGCGTCAAATCGAATATGCTTACAAAGCTTGGAGCGTAGAATACACACATTCGCTCTGTCTCCAGTCGCCTTCCTTTACTACACATACGTTTGTTGTATGTTCTTCTGTAGGAAACTTAAAATTATTGGTTTATATGATCCTAAGAGAAAATAATAGATAGAAGGTAATTTTCTGATTAGTGGTCAGAGACACTGTTTAGGCTAGCGTTGGACAAACAGTGCCCGTCAGTTAGATCATAATGATGATAACTTTCTAATCAGAATGCTATAAATGAGACACACTGTGATGCTGCTCGCACAGTTTCAATAAATACAGTTCATTGCCAAGAAAGCAGTTTCTAGCTGCGTTGCAGATGTTAGTTTACTTCAATTTATACTGATTTACCAAGTGTTCAAGCGCACTGGCGGGTGCTTGACGGAATTTATGTTAGCCAAGCATACCCTAAGTACTTCTGCGCAAGCCATACTCTGTTACCGAGTTGGACCGGTTTAATTCAAACGTATCCCAGACTTCTGGATGTGTAAAATAGCTGCTACAAGCATCGACCTTGCTTTGATTTAACAAACTACTGTAAGTTATGAAAAATTCCTGCAAAAATTATGTGTCCTGCTTACGTTTCACTCGGCAAATTGGTAAGTTAATCTTTTCCTTTGCTTGGTTGCATAGGAGCTTGATCATTGTATAATATATTACATATGTTTGGATTACAGTATGAACCAAAAACGTGGAAAATTTCAAACAAAATTTTTAAACCGGAATTCCGGTTCCGGTATGGTTTTTGCCCTTTGACGGAACCGCAACCAGAACACGATTTTCACCGGAACCGGAATTCCGGTTACTCCCTGAAAAATGTACATTTCTTTCCCGACCTAGCATATACCCGTAAATAGCAAAATTCGAAGCCAAAATTTATTCATGGGCTTAAAAGTAGCACTAAAGCAAAATTTCGCCATTTCTGGGTAAATTAAGACATCCCGAGGAGCTAGAAGAGCCAAAATCATAGATAGGGAATCCAAAAATATATTTCATCTACTCGGACCTAGAATATTTCATCTGAACAGTAATTTGCCCAGCCAAAGTTAATTTTAAGGGCTTCAAACACAGCCAAGTTCAAAATACGGGCCATTAGATCGAATATTACGGTTTCCTGACAATTCAAAATCACTCTCGTCCATGAATCTTCAAGCTAGAAACATCAATATAGGCAAAACATAATGAGCAAGTAAGGCTTTTCAAGTTATTGCTGAGCTTTTTTGAATTTCGACTTTCAAACTAATGTTATGATCTCAAAACCAAGCAAAAATCTAATTTATAGACCCACAATCGCCATCAGGTGTGCCGCTACTATTACCACTAACACCGATGAAGGTCCGTATTTCAAACAAAATCCAATTTTACCTGTCAATACATTAAATTTTCCCTAAAATCTGGTTAATCTGCTCATTTTTGTTAATTTTCGTTGTCCTACGGGAAATCCGAAAAAAAAACTAGTCATGCTTACCACACGCAAGTAGGAAAATATCGCAAATACATCGTGATATGCTAACGTTTTTCATTGTTGATGTAAGATGTTTAAAACAGGAACATGATTTAAAATAATTATTGTAATAAAAAATAAGAAGATAACTATTGATAAAAGGTTAAATGTAACAATTATATAAATCAAAAACTGCAAGAGCTATGATCCAATCTTCTGGGTAAAAATAGCAAAATTATAGGTTGTTCGCCGGGAACACGGGTTACAGTGTTTCGCAGGTTACACCTTACAAAACAGACTTCCAGAAACCACTGACAACAATTAGCTAATGCGATCTACAGCTTTGCACAACATCAAGTTATTGTAAGATCAGTCCCTGAGCCGTTTTATCGTTGACGAACTGAATTTTCAAAACGTAGTCTGTCTTAATTTGTCTAGGTGCGAAAAAAGTAGTGGGCTTTCCACTGAGAATGCTAGGGAAATCTTGAAAATTATTTTTGTCTGTTTCGGTCATTCGTAACTTATCTACTGGTGGCTTGATTTTGATAATTTTTGTTTTCGATAGCAAAAATGATGACAATGTGCCCTTTGGTTGAACGCGAACAGGTCTGACCACATGGTCCGGTCAAAACGGCAAGAAACAGGTTTTAAGCGTTCGTTACCAAATATAGTCATACGGGTGACAGTGTTTTGCAGCCCGTTTTCCGTGACACATGCTTCGTGTCGAAAAACTGAGACCACTGAATCAACTTATCGAGATCTACAACATTGCTGAGCAACACTTTATTTGGGACAACTTTCTGGGCCGCTGTGGGCCCGAATATGGTTTGTCGATCTTACGCCAAAAATATCGATTTTGAAATTTTGATACGTTATTACATGTTTTTACCTTACATGGAGTGTCTATTTGGTTATCAAGTACGATGAGTACCATTATTTGGTAATCTAGAGCCTAATTTGACTTTATGAATTTTCAGGGCTTTCAAAAAATTTTACAATACACGAACACAATCTCCAAAATGTAGAATTCTATCTACATTTGTTTGGTTTGGCTATGTATTGTGTGCACAGCTTCAAGACTGGTATATTTAGGTTTTTCGGCAAGCCGTGTAGTCGGGTTGGTTATATATATAGAATCCACCACGGATATTTCATGCCTTATCAATAGATTTTCGGTCATGGAACCCGATTTACAGAATATAATGTGTCTTGAGTTATTTGGTTATATATCGTATGCAGAGCATCAACAATAGTGTGTGTAGTTGGGCTTTCAGTATGCTTCAGTGGTTTAACAGGTATTATGGTGGCATATATACACCAGACACGAAGCCCAGGTGACTACACATAGTGATAACAATGGAAGCAGCCTCGCATGCTCCGTTTCACCATCACTTACGTGATGATGTGCTTACATATAGCATGCAGAGCATCAACAATGGTGTATATCAAGAATGGGTTTCGGCATGGTACTTTTTCCTCGTCGACTACCATGCCTACGACCATCTCTTCCGCTTCTCGAACCAATGGTTGGTCTTCGATTATTTCTATTTCGACGTTAATTAGGTTGCACGCCGGTATGGTGATGTTGCCATCTTTTGCTTTAACGACGCTGTTTGAGCTAGCTCATTGCTAGTTTTCGCCATGGGTTTTATTACCGTGTCGCCTTCTTCAGTTCCATATGGTTTCTTGACTTTGATGAACGTCGCTGACCGTGGTGGGATTACTTGCTTGTAGTAACATTTGCAAACTTCGACGTGCCTCTCTTCTTGGTATCGAATTGAGCCCTTTTTTCCCTGGCTAGCTTTTCGGTAACAATCTCTCGTTCATAACGATTCTTAGTTGTCGGTAATCGATCACTAGTTCGAAGGTTGCAAAAAAATTGTGTCGCGATCTTTGAGAAAATGTAATCGTATCTTCCGTACATCCGTACCTTCCGTACCTTGAGCAGCCATCGTTGTCAGCACCATAGACACACCAAAGTAGTTGTCGGTTTGTAAGCTACATTTCGACGATTTCGATTTGTAACCTACATGCTTTCTAGGTGTACTGGGAGAAAAATAACCCTTCGCTTTTTCCGTTAAATGCCACCGGGCATTTCTTTGAATGGTAAGTGGCCAAAGTTCTTTTCGTATTGTTCATCACTGATTATTATTTGTGATCCGGTATCGACTAGGCCTCGGAGTTTCTTGTTCCCTTCTGGATATGTATCGATATAGTATCTTGACATTGGATCATTGCACGGTTCATGTTCTTCTGTTCTATCTACTTGATTCACTGCTACAAATTGGATATTTTTCTTCTTCTCCAGATATTTGTTTAATTTTCCTTAGTTCTTTTTGAACATTCTTTCTTCTACTCCACTTGATCTTGTCGATTGATTGTTCATTCTTTCATTTTCTGGAATCTATCGATTTGGTACCACTCTATATCGACTTTGATTTTGTTGTTGGTTCTCCATTCGCGTTTCTTTTGCGCCTTGTCCTGTGTTTCTTGGGAGCAATATTCTGTTCTGTGGCCTAATTTATTACCGCAATTGTTACATTTTTCGTGGCGTTTGAATCATTAGCGTTTGTCGCTTTTGCTGTTGTTGATTTGCCACAGGTATTATCGACGTTCTTTGCTTCTGTTGCCAAAGTATTTGCTGTTGCGTTGTTTGCTGCGGCAATTGCACCGAGTACATTGCTTGTGGCATTGCTTGCTGTGTTCCCATCAGTCCATAATATGGTTGCATCGGTTGTTGGTAGCTCTCATGCCGCTCTGTTTTGACACCACCGGTATCGGCATCGCTCACGGTTGTGCGACGTGTTGCTGTTGTGGTTTTCGTACTTGCATTAATTGATTGCTCCACCGTTGTACTTGCGCAATCTCGGTCGTATCGTTTATTGGCGTATGTTCAATCTTGTTGTTATTCGATTGGATTTCTCCGTACATTAGTCGTTGGTCGTTCATGCTTCGTAATCTTTGATTCATTTGTTGATCCAAGTTCACGACTGCTTCGGCCTTCTCCGTCAATATCGCGAACATCCCTTCTTTCGTTCCGCACAATCGATTTCGGATTTAGTTCTTTAACTCTGTTATCAGCGCATACTTTAGGACCTCTTCGACGATTCATTCGGGTATACCTTTCGAGGTTAGGTTCCCGTTTGAAGTAGGCTTTGCAATTAGTTCATGTATCCTACGTGGTCTCAGGGGTGTTTAGTTTCACCGTAGATTACACACAAATTACGACAATGCGAGCACTAATGAATATTTTATTTTATGAGCTTAATCCTAAGGCCTTAATGTGTAATGTAATGCTAATAATTCAGTTATTTCACACACTATAACAATCGAAAAATTCTACACACATTAAACAACTACGCGGCTGAACCGTACTCACCTTGATTGCGCAGCTTCGGAGGCCGACTGAGTCTCTGATCTAACTGCACAACCACTTAAATACAAGAGCTATTTTTAATCTTACTCCCAATTTTCTCCCTATTGATTTCTCTAAGTGTTTCAAATTACGCATAAAGTTTTCCAAGTTATACTCTGGTTCCACTCCTGTAAAATTCCCTCCTTAACCTAAGTGAATTTTAGTCATTTGAAAATAAGTTTTTATGATTTTCCCCGAATTCTTAAGTATAAACAGAATTTCAGATTTTATTCGAAAATCCAGCAGATGCACCATATACATATCCGCTAATGTAGGCCTAATCCTTAAGGCAACCAACCTTTACACTCAAATGCGATAATTTCCAGCTTACACCCTAGATCATCATCATCGGTTATCGTCCGTTTTCCAGGCGATGCTGGATTGGACGTTTGTTCCCATTTATGATCGATCTCCATGCGGCGCGGTCGGTGGCATTTCTTCGGTCGATGTTAAGATGTTTGCAGTCGCTATTCACCGTGTTCATCCATGATTTTTTGGCCTTCCTGGAGGCTCGACAGTAATGTTGGTTGTCCTCTTTACCCAGTTCGAGTCAGTCATACGTTGGACGTGACCATATCGTTGCAACCACCGTCTGCGGCAAACTTCTGTCACACACTCCACCCCATCGCTCGTCGCAACTCGACGCTTGGGACGCGTTGCCGTAGGCTGACACTGCTCATCCAGCGGATCATCCGCATTTCCGTCCTTTCTAATTTTGAGATGTGATCGGCCCGAAGCGCCCATGTTTCACTGCCGTATAGCATGCATGAGCGAATGCATGCTGTATATACGCGCTCTTTCATTTTTAAAGGGACGGCCTTCGACGTAATAAACAATTTCTCTGAACCTGTGCCATGCTGACTGGATTCCTATCGTGACGGCCAGGACGGCACCGCCATCGGCGTTTATCATATCGCCTAGGTAACAAAAATTATTTACCGCGTCGTATTCAGTATTGTCAACTACAACTGACTGTAGACGCGTTGTGTCTGCTGGTGCTAGACTCACATAAAACTCTCTTATTTCTGTTTATCCTGTAAAACTCCCTCAAAATTAGCCAAATCTGAAAATTCTCCTGCGCACTGTATAAAAATTAGAGCACAAGCTAAATACATTAAATGCATATACAAACACATGTACACAAGTTCTGTCCACATACACTACGTTCCAACAATTCATAAACATATTTATACATAATTACGCATCTCGTATATATAGATACACGTACAATACACATATTCTAGCAATACATTTACAATCAACAACCATAGCGCATCGTAAAAAGTAAATGCTTGGCAAACGGTAAACAACAAACAATAAATAAGGGAAACAAATTAGCTCTTGTGAAGTTAAGTTAAGGGCTTCGGCCCGTTGTTTTGGGGTACGTGACTTAATACTCACATGAGAGAAGTTGTATTCCATGGCAATACGTCATTACATTCATGTGAATCGTCATCGTCTTTAGCAGGTCGAATCTTTCCTTGAGTTTCTTGACTAATTCACCATAGTTACTCTTAATTTTTCAGCATTTTCGAGTGCTAGTACTTGCAAATATTCTTCCGCTTTTCCATGCATCTTTGCTTTCAGAACTCGGAGTTTGTCTTGCTCCTCGTCAATCCCGTCTTGCGCCAGCGCTTTTTCCAGTTCTTTGCGGTATTTCTCGAAGCTCTTCTCGGTTCTCGCCGTTGTACGCTTGCAGGTTTCAAACTTCGTAGTCCATCTTGACCATTATCGCGTGACCGACCGTTTGTTGGGTTGTAGTCGTTGCTTGCGACATTTCTTTGGTTGTCAGCTTGATCAAGGCTTCTATCAGTTGTGGTAACCGATTGAAATGCACCGAAATTTGTTTTCACGTGCGAGGATTGCGCTTGATTCTATGTGTTCACCGTTCGCAATGCACCAAAATTTGTCGTCGCGTTTAAAACATGTTACCCCTCGTTGATTCTTTGGTTTGATTCGTTTGTCGCTCTTTTCGTACTTGCACCGATTTGTTCTTGATTTGTACCGTTTCTTGTTTGATGTTCACTCTTGTTGCTCGTACTCGGTAGTTGTTGTTGCTGTTGTATTTGCTGAAGTTCTACTATATATACTTCACTCGATACCGTTTGTTTCTTGAACACCGATTGTAGTTATTGCCACTTGCGATTGCTTCGATTCTTTATTATCGACACCGTATAAGATTGACCCAAACTGAAGGGACCATAATATAAAATAATTAGATATACCATGCACCAGGTTATACACATTTCTTTACGATTGCCACCCTAATCGTAATCAGGCAATATTGCTACTGATTTTTCACTCTAGTACCCTTAGTATTTAAGTTACTCATTATTCTATTCGTTTTCTCTGGGGATTAATGCAGAGGCCCCGGTAGGAAGTACACCGCAATTCTATTTGATTACCTGCGAATAAGGCCTTAGAGTTAAGCTAAATATTATCCCCTATCTTATGTAGCGCACACCCGGTACGAATGCACGTTATTTGATGAACTAAGTAGGACACAATGGTAGTACACATCCTAGTTGGAGCTTTGTCTGCTCAGGTCTTCCGGCACCCGGTAGAAATGCTAAACAGGTAGTAATTGAGGAGGAGTAGACAGCTTAAGATCGGTCGTCCTAACGCCAAGGCCACAACTCGCCCCTGAGACTCACGAAGTTAACCTCTGTACTATACTCGCTCCGGAGGATGCTCAAACAGTGGCTGACTCGAGCCGATATTGAATTTATCTACTTTCTAATAATTATTTGCCACTATTCTTAATACTTAAAGCCTGAATACCTAGATTTTTGAGTGGAAAGAATATGATTAAAGATAATATATAAGTATTAAGCAGGGAATAACCGGAACCGGAACCAGCAACCGCAACCGTTCATTTAAACCGGATCCGGAACCTGGTCTTCGAAATTTATATATAGTAAAACAGATGAAGGAAGAAATGAAGGTATAGTGAATTTAAAATGCTTTAAAAATAACTTTTACATTAAACTTAATGTATTGTAATAGTATTATTGCCTTTCTCAAACTTTAAAGAGACTGAGCAAGCTAATAATGTTTATTTATCGATCAAATATGTCGGTTTTTAGACATTCAGAGCAAAAAATGTCTTCCACTATACACCATTGCGTAGACTGCGTCAAATCGAATATGCTTACAAAGCTTGGAGCGTAGAATACACACTTTCGCTCTGTCTCCAGTCGCCTCCCTTTACTACACATACGTTTATTGCATGTTCTTCTGTAGCAAGCTTAAAATTATTGGTTTATATGATTCAAAGAGAAAATAATAGGTAGAAGGTAATTTTCTGATCAGTGGTTAGAGACACTGTTTAGGCTAACGTTGGACAAACAGTGCCCGTCAGTTAGATCATAATGATGATAACTTTCTAATCAGGATGCTATAAATGAGACACACTGTGATGCTGCTCGCACAGTTTCAATAAATACAGTGCATTGCCAAGAAAGCAGTTTCTAGCTGCGCTGCAGATAACGTTAGTTTACTTCAATTTAGACTGATTTACCAAGGTTACAAGCGCACTGGCGGGTTTTTGACGCAATTTATGTTAGCCAAGCGTAAGCCATACTCTGTTACCGAGTTGGACCGGTTTAATTCAAACGTATCCCACAGATTTCTGGATGTGTAAAATAGCTGCTACAGGCATCGACCTGGCTTTGATTTAACAAACTCCTGCAGGTTATTATGAAAAATTCCTGCTCAAATTATGTGCCCTACTTACGTTTCACACGGCTAATTGGTTAGTTAATCTATTCTTTTGCTTGGTTGTATTGGAGCTTGATCATTGTATAATATATATTACATATGTTTGAATTACAGGATGAAGCAAAAACGTTGAAAATTTCAAACAAAATTTTTAAACTGGAATTCCGGTTCCGGTATGGTTTTTGCCCTTTGCCGGAACCGCAACCGGAACACGATTTTCGCCGGAACCGGAATTCCGGTTACTCCCTGGTATTAAGATATAATGATCTGGGGTAAAAATTTTAAGTTCAAAAGTTTCTGCCCTATCGCTTGTGGTAAAGCCTATGTACCCTACTATATTATGATATGAAAGACCCAAGGGGGTTCCTTACGTACCAACCTGGAATTGCTGGTTTTGCTCGTATGTTCCCTTGCAAGACCAAAAAATCTATGATTTTTTTACCCGCGACATGGGATTAAAAAAATCAGGCGGGGGTAAAAAATCATATTTTTTGTGCGAAAATTTTTACACCCACGGGTCCAATTAATTTACACTTCGATGGATCGGACGGAAAGCCCGACTCGTCGCAGTTCCAAACAGAGCCCGGTTTGTCTTGCAGACCGAGCCGTTCAATCACGCTATTGAGCGTTCGGTAGAATTCGTAGATTACAAACGGGTCTGATGTAACGTCTCTCCGCGCTAGCTGCATCGTCGTCATCTTCTTTAATGATAGATTATGCTTGTCAAGAAACTGTATTGTCCAGTCAACACCTGGCATACCATCTTCGAACGGCGTTTGAATCTCATTAGCAACGATGTAATCCCTCACTAGCTCTCTAAACTCGGAAAGTGTCATCGCAAAACCTAATTAGGCCATTTTTCTCAAGTGTCCGGCATTTTTTAACAGCAGATCTTCGGGAAATATGGGTTTGCGGCCTTGTTTTTTCAAGTTCTATTGTTCCAGCGTCGCTGAGGCAACGCTGTCGGAGCATAAAATACGACATGTGATATTTTTAGCCGTATCACGCAACGAGCTGCCATTTTTGACTTCTGCGATCGCACGTCTAATTGACTCATCAGTATATAATTTTGCTACTTTTGTATATTTACGTGGCATAATTAACGTTTCTATTTATATAAACACGATTCACTTTTTAAATCGCTAGAAATCAGGTCATATAGCAGGGATTTTTTTACCCCCACAATGTTGCGATTGGGGGTAAAAAAATCACGCCTTATACAAATACGCAGTACACAAGCATGACCAAAACACACATAGAACTGCTGCTAGAGTAACCGACCAACAGTGTAACCTATATCACCCTCCAGCGCTATTCGCACACTTCATGAGGAAAAATTTATGTAGACTGGTCAAAACTTAAAATTAGGCAGTTTTGGTGGGTGTGTAGTAAATGCTGTCGTAACTAATTTGCATATGTACATAGTCAGAAATCTTTCGTTATTGTATTTATACGACCTAACGGTTGGCTCAAATTTGTGATACAGTCATTATTTCTGTTTCTTTATTTTTGGGCCGGTTGGGGGGAGCGATTTTTTTTACCCCGACCGCCCCCCGATTTTTTTACCCCGACCGCCCCCCGATTTTTTTACCCCATCCGTTTATACTTAGATGCTATGTGATCTTAGTTTCCTGGTATCCAGCTCAACAGTCATAGAATCTGAAAATCATAAGCCAAGTCTAAGTCAACTCACATTACTCATGTTTCGAGCTAATTCGTTAACAACAATGCCACAAAGCTGGAAATGGGGTGCCTGTAACCCAATCCGACGTAAAATTAATACGTATAATTAATAAAAAAAACAATACGTAATAGCACAGTAACACCCGTAACAATGTACACGTAGTTCGTATGTCTGACCAAAGTGTAAAACCTTGAGATAGCTAATGGATAAATGCGGATATGCTATAGTTGGTAAATTCCCTAATAGCAAATCGGCTGTAAACACGTAACTTCGATCGGGACTTCCAACAACTTAACAAAAATTAAAACTAAACAAAATTAAGGCTGGCTAATACATTTGAATTGGTAGAAATAATGCAAATCAGGCTCTTTTAATATGAAAATAAGAATACAAAAATGGGAAGGGGTGTAATAACCAAAAATTTATGAAGCTTAAAACGTTTGGTCTCCCAGGGGGTTAGGAATTTATTTAAGGTTTTTGGACAAGTTTGGACTTAAAACACCTTGAATAACCTGGCAAACGCCAGACAATCACAAGGATTTCTGTTATTTTCTGCTGTTTTGGAATGGGGGTTTGGATGGGGAATTTCTTATGACGGCTATCGTTATTAAAAGATTCGTCACCGAAGATTGTGTGGTCAGAATGTGGCCAGTAGTATGCCGGTGGGACGACTTAGTTGGTGAGCGTTTTTCATTTCGTGATCAGTATTTGTGCCTTATATTTCGCGTTGCGGCGAGCTACGTCCGAACCATTCTCGGTTCAAATAGATGAACACCAAGCGCGTAGCAATTAAAGTTTTATTATAACCAAATCGGATAAAATTTTAAGCACACCGTTGAGTAGTCAAGACCCGTACGTTTTTTCACGTGACACTGTCATATGTTCAGTTAAAGCCCGTCGGCTTCTACGCACAGCACTATTCTTTAGTACCAACTGTTTATATCAAGTTTTTAAAGCACCGGACATGTGCACCTGGCCGATATATTGTCTCTGCTCTAACACGGTCGCCTCAGACGCATTTGTTCCTAATTCTATTAGCGTTAAGGTTAGATTATCCGTTAATTCTAATATGCCTCTTGTGAGGTTAATACCACCAACCCCGATTGGCAGCCGACGTACGTTTATTTGAGTACCTGAACCTAGGTCCCTAGATATACGATAATACGTGCCAGTATTTAAACAAGCCGTCCCCGATTGGCTGACGCCAACGGTACTAAAACTGAATAGTAGCGGTCGACTACTAACCAGTTGAACTTTTTCTTAATCCCTAGGCCCGCGGTTGGCTCTCCAACCGCCTGGTTATTATGACTAGAGTTCTTGAGGTAGGTATCGAATCCACACCATTTACTCGCCCGGTCTTCTCAAGAACAAGACTATTTTTTAAGCTACCCCCGATTGGCTGGCAGACAAAACAAGCAATGCTATGAACCGCAAACCCTTCCATACTCGCCCTGGTGTTGCTCACTCGACTATGGGCCGAATTGATTATTTCAAAGTCTGATTACTTTTATCTACCTTAATGCCACTTCTTTCTACTTAGGAAATATTATTATATATATACTAAGTATCTAGTAGTTGCGTTAAAAGTACTTAATTGTGAATCGTTCCATTATGAAAATCCCATTCTTTAATAAGTCACAGTTCCAAAATCAAATCCAGTAAGTAACGGCAGACCCAGACTCCAGCAGTAAGATACAAAATCCAAAATATGAGTAGATTCCTCTCACGCAATTTTTTCCGTAATACTTGATCTACTGAGCTTCGATAACTCATAAACTATAAACCAGAAAATATATAAGCCGTTCATAAATTATTGCCGTAAACCCCGGAACATTTTATCACCGCCATACGACCATTGTGATACGTAGACCAATTTTAAATTAAATTTAAATTTGGGAAAGTTGGAAATGGAAACCTCAGTTGAGCTTCATGCGGCGCCATTTCCAACTTCCACTTTATTACAAACATAAATAGACAGACCATATTATGATTAACAAGTCAGTGAATATATACATGTATACAATTTATGCACATACACAGTCAGTAGTTGAAATACAAAACAAAACGTAAGCTATATAAATGTTGAAGAAATCTGCAGTTAAACAAGTGGAAATTGGAAAGTTTATGCAAGATATATATAATCATTATTGAGGAGACCTTTCCGTGGTATAAAAGGGCAGCAAGCCACTTATAGTTATACCACAAACATTAAACAAATATTACGCATAGCAACTGTACAAATCGATTAGCTAAGTCGCTAAATACGCACTTGATGGTACCGCCATTCAGCCAAAATGTCGCGTTGTGGTTACGTTGAAGGGCGAGACTCTTGCAGTTGAATTACGGCAAGCCGAATTGTGTCAGCTTAGCATGTAGTTTTGATGAGGATGTACTCTAAAATACAGTACAGCGGCAGAGCAACAGAAGGTTCACAAATCTGGTAATGCTTGCGAAACATGGAGCAACCACTCAAGTGACTGCAGGGACGGGGCGGTGACTAATTCCGGTGAAAGGCTGTTCCAGAGTCTCACAGAACGACAAGCAAAACTATAGCACGCGCAATTTCATTTCGGTACGAAGCGGGTCTGAATCTTGTACGTATGTCCTCGTAATCGCGTTGGAGGGAAACAATAAAGAAGTGGTGTAATGGAAGATCGATTAAATTATGCGCCATGCAATAAAGCATAATAAGATCAGCTCGTACACTTCGAGTCTCCAAAGTCTGTAATGATAATGCCTTTAAACGATCAGTATAATCTTTATCGCGAAGACCATTCACAAGTCGGAAGCAAAAAATTATGATCTAAATCCCGAAACAAAAAATTATGATAATAATATATAAAACATTTGAAATCAGCACACGATCTATCTGTTCACCATCTAAAACCACACTCATTTAAAACAAAACAAAACGCCTCAACACAGGTTAGCTTCTCAGACAAACAAAGCGATAATATGCAAATCAGGTAAGTAAATTAAATTTTATAAAAAAATTTTAATAATAATAATAATTATAAGTTCCCACCAACCAGCCCGGCAAGTAAGACAAGGCGTTATGACAGAAATAAAAAAGAAAGAAAACGAAGTATCAAATCATACTGGCAAATCTAGTTGATATAGGCTTTGACATTTAACTAGTTCTGAAAACATTATGGACCTACGGGTGCGCCGTTTTCTCGG
>JASANE010016771.1:0-15715 GCA_030248225.1 Trileptium ribeirensis | reverse complement strand
CAACCGATGGTATGTAAGGGTTCTTTGGGTCTAGATCCCTTCAAAAACTTTAGTTTTTGTTTTTCATAAATTTCAATATTTATTGGTCCTTAATTCTTAGTTTCTCAAAAATTAGAATTTTGTCATTTTTCTGTTATTAACTTACATATTTTATTGTTGTTTCATTTTTATTAGCTAGGCTTTAGTTTTAATCTTTTAATTTTAGTTAGTCAGTCTGCAGAATCTGCTTGAAGTTGGCGTTTCAGGAATTTGAAAATTATTATATATTAGCAACGGTTTGCAACATTTGTTTTATTTATATATCATTAGACATTACTTAGCTACCCTAGTTAGGGTACTTGCCACGTGTTATCTGGTTGTGTTTGCATATGGATTCGAGCGGAAACTATTGTTACGAGATTTGGATTCTAATGTTGCGGCTCTAGTCTTTAGCTTTATTATTGCATTTCTGAGGGCTAGCTTCTAGGTTTACCGCAAAAGAATTGCATGTTGGAGAGCTTGTGCCTTTATACTTGGATTATTGTGGAAGTAAAGAACGGAGTCGTAGGGTATTAAAACTCCACATATAGATAATCCTAAAGCTTAGTAACTAATTACTTAGTAATATTAACTTCGTAGTAATACGTGTCTCAGTGGCAATAAGGTCTAATAGTAGCGATAACGTAGTAGTAATACCTTAAAGGATTAGCGTGAAGTGTCGAATGAGAACAGCCCGGGAGAATAGTAGCAGGTGGGTCCAGTGTGTAGTAGTACGACTTGGGTTATCAGCCGGTCGGGGCGACTCAGCAAGAAGTGCTATTCCTGAGTAGGCCGGGCTAGTAAAAGGTCTGGATTCCATTAACAACCTCGAGAAGTCCCTGCCCCAAAATCATCCTGACACCAGGCAGTCAAAGCCAGACTGAGCAAAAATCCAACTGAATAGTGGTCGACCGCTACTACGCAGTTTTAATTAACGTAGTCTTCTAGCCGGTCGGGGGCGACTATATTAAAATAACTGACAAGTAATAGCGTAAATCTAAGGCTCAGTTTAAGGTACTCAGATACTTGTGCAGTCGTCAGCCGGTCGGGGGCAATTGTAGCAACCTCACAAAAGGAGTATTAGAATAGTACTTAACATAACCCTAACACTAATTGAAATCGGGACGAGCTAACGCATTGCACTTAAGTGGCCGAGCGTCAATAGAACTTAAATGTCAGACTGAAGTTACAGGTGGGGTGAAATACGATATCCGGTAGTATTGGTGCTAAAGAATAGCGCTTCAAGTTTAAGCATATGGGTGAGGACGCTCAACTATCGTGCCTCAATATTTTATCTCGTTGTATATGTAATAAACGTTTCTTGCTATGCGTTTGATTAGCATCTATATAAACCCACAGTGCTTCGGACGTAGTCATGCCGCAACGCAAAATATAAGGCTCAGATACTGAACACAGAAAGTTCTGACTGAGTATCCCCACCGGCATACTACAAGCCACACCTCGTTCTCATCACGATGACGAATCCTGCCCCTTATTTATATCCGATAGCCGTCATAAGAAATTCCCCATCCAACCCATACTCAATGAAAATCGTAAAATATAACACATACGACGGTACTTTATGTTTGTTATAGAAAACTAAACAATTTTGTATTACAACGATCGTAAAACTAAAATCGTTTGTTTTGTATCGTTACAGAACTCGACTGCCGTGCACGAAAAGCAAAGACAATTGACGAAAGCAAATTTGCGAGTTAGCCTTCATCAATAACATATAACAACAATAATGCATTACTGCAATAATAACTAGTAAACGTAATAAGTTACAAAAAGTGAGTGGAGCAACAGGCAAAGTATTGGCATCTTATTTGTGTGTGTATATGTGCTTCAACTATTTAATCAATTTATAAGTATCACGTATTAGGCAATTGATGTCAAATCCACCATACAAAAAAGTTCGCAAGCTAAAAGAAATTAGCTAATTAGTGACATCAACTAAATAGCTAATTAATTACCTAATTAGCACCCATGATAAAATCATAGAGCTTTAAAAGCCACATATTCATGATCAGCGACATCGAAAACCCCCGAGCGCAACAAATTAGCAATTTTGAAGTGATTTGAAAATTTGCATAAAATTATCTATAGTTAATTAACCAACTAATTAGCATATACAGCCAGGTATTAAAACTTCAGAAATCTCGTATTTGTGATCAGCGACATAGAAACCCCCGGGTGCAATTTTCTTCTAATTTATGAGCACTTTGACAATTTCCAAAAAATTAGATAATTAACAATTAATTAGTAATTAGCTAATTAACTAAGTATATAATTAGCATTTTTAACTTCATCGAATAGTAAATAAACACCAGATTCACAATCACCACCGCAAGCTCGAAACGATTGAAGCTCCAAGGCTTGAGTTGCGGCGAACGTTTTTCTCTCAGCGCGTCGTTAGGCTCTGGAATTCACTACCAATGCACGTGGTCAATGCGCCCTCACTGTCATCATTCAAACAAAGGTTGCACTCGTATGACTGTCTTCCTGTAATCTAATCGATTGTTGTAATTTATTTTCAATCGATCTGGCCTCTTCTTAACGAGGCTGAAGTCTCCTCCAATTTCGGTACTGCTTTCGGAACTGTGCTTCATTCCTCGATGAACAACTCATCACATTTGGATTTGCCAGCACCTTTCGGGGAAGAAGTTACATATACATATATATGTACCAATATAATAACTTTACACTGATTATTTATTGAAAAATATACAATTTTTGCTTGAAATTGCTAAAAATAGGCTAACACGTTTAACTAATTAGGTAATTACTAATTAACTAAAGCAAATTTAGACAATAACAACATGTCTTAAACATGTCCAATATTAGGCCTTTCAAACAAAAAAGTTTATTAAGATCGGCCCAATAGTTATTGAGGAGTTCAACGGACGGACGGACAGACAGTGCCGAATTTTCCCCCTCTAACGAAAATAAAAACCCTTCGCTTCGCTCCGTTTAATTATTATTATTGTTTTTGATGAACTGATGGGACTAGGATTTAGCTGGGAAATTTTATGACGGCTATCGGATATTAAGTTCGGATGGGATTCGTCACCAAAGATGTGGCGTTCGAAGTGTGGCCAGTAGAATGCCGGTGGGACAAGAAGTGGTTAGCGTTTTTTGCGTGTGCCTATTTCTTTCGAAGCGACGTGATTCTATGGAGTGCTGTGGCGTGACTGGCTCTACCCATTCTTGGTTCAGCTATTATTTAACCAAAGCCGAAGTTAAGAACTTATATTTTAAAATAGTCAGCATATAAATCAAGGCACAATTCTTTAACACCGTTAGGCTTTGTGTCATACCAAGTATTACCACCGGTAATCCTATTTCGATCTCTGACTAGGCCACTATATACCTAAGGCTTATTTCTTTAATCCTGAACACGTGGGTAAACGAATGAATAGGCAGAAAAGATAATCCATGAAGACAAATCAAGACTGATTTTAGAACTAAAACAAAACTTAGCATGAAGTTAGCTAATAATAGGAATTAAGCCAAAATATGTAAATCAGTAATAATAATAATTGTAATAATAAAACTTAATAAATTTCAGGATTTGGAAGGTTGGTGGGATAGGAGTTTTATAATAATAAAAATTGTGAAAAAGTTTAATTTTTAGTTTCAGGCTGCGGTTTTGGGTTATTTTGTGGTGATTAGATAGGTTTGGGACCGGGAACCCATTTTGTAGGCTAGAAAACTCCGACAACTATTGTTATATTTTTAAACATTGATTGGGGTAGGGGTTGGTGGGTACTTTTTATTATGACGGCTATCCGTATTAAAAACGGGATTGGGATTCGTCACTAAAGATTGCATGGCCGGAGGTGTGGCCAGTAATATGATGATGGGACGGTAAATGGCACACTTCATTCTTCTTCGTGATCAGTATTTGTGCCCTATATTTCGCGTTGCGGCGTGATTAAGCCTGAAGAACTCGCGGCTTAGATATTTGAACACCAAACGCGTAGCGAACAAGATATATTATAAAAAGGTAAAATATTAAGGCACACTGATTGAACACTTGCTATCCGTCGGCTGTGACACACGGCGTCGGCTGTCACACACGGCACTACTCTTTAGTACCAATTTTATAGATATAGCTTTTTGAACACCGTAAGGTGACAAGTGCAAATATCTTTGCGTAATTCGAACCAATTACCAACTATCAAGTACTCCTACACGCCATTCCTTAAGCATTACCACATAAAAGCCCAGTAAAGGCCAGATAATTCAGCAAAAACAAGCTTTGGCATCATTCGCGACCTTGAATCTAACATAAAAGTAAACCCGAATTCATGTGTCGGGGGTCTAGTAGGCTACCAGGGGCCCGGGCTTAATTTTTACTTTTTGGGTTTCAAAACTTTTTTTCATGAAATCTATCATTATATGGGTCCCTAAATTTTTGTTTCTTCAGAATTTCAAAATTTTATAAATTTTGTGTATTTTTGTTTCTTAATTGGCATAAAACTCGGTCATTTCATTCACTAGCTATGTATAATTAGTTGTTTTAATTTTTCAATTATCAGTTGTAATCGTGATCTCGAGGAGAAAGCGACTTAAGATCAGAGCTTAAACTACTACATGTTATTTTTACGGTTGGTTTTATTTCGAAAAGACTACCTAGTTAGTCTTATTACTTTGATTGTGTCATCATGGCGGCGATGTAAAATTTATGTTACAGTTTTCGGGATTATTGATGAAGTGTACCGGCAATGTATTTTTAATTATTTTTGGTTTATTTCATTGTGATTTGGAGTTCTGGACAGAATTTAAACGCAAACACTTCCGTAGCAGTGCTAATTGGAAAAACCTGGCTTTTTCGTGGTTTTGTGTGTAGTATTGAAGGAGAGATCTGCTTGGCGAACTGAATTGATTCCTGGCGTGCGAAAACTTGTGGCGGAGTACAAATACTACAAAAATAGTTTATTTAGGAAGTATTAAGCTAACTTTAGCAATATTATTTTCCATGAAAACTTAGAAATCAAAGTGGCGATAAGTATACTGTGGGCGATATAATAGTATAACTTAGGTTAGTAATACGTTAAAAATTTTGGCCCTCGAGTCGAGTGAGAAAGTGCAGGGCGACAGTGTAGGTGGGTCTCGATAAATAAGTAGTGGTACTTGTGAAGTCTGGCAGCCAGCCAGGGTCGGCGGAGCAAGTAATAATATTCTTGAGAAGACCGGGTGAGTAAGGGGCGAGGAATCGATTACGTCCTCGAGTAGCCGTTAGATCCCACTTACTATTCTTGGCCAACAAATCGGGGGCCACAGATCTCCCCATACGAGCAGGCAGCCGGGGCTCGTGTGGAGTAAGAAACTTCAACTGCACATTAGTCGACAGCTACCGTACAGTTTTAGTAACGTAGTTCGGCAGCCAGCCAGGGTCAGCTTGTTTAACATAACGGGCACTATTAGTGTAAGTCTAAGGCCTAGGTTAAGGTATTCAAATACTCGCACGGTGGGTCAGCCAGCCGGGGGCGTGTTGTGTCAACCCACAAGGGCTGTAATAGAGTAATAGACAACCTAATATAAAACCACTATCGCTCAAATATACGTCTTAAACATTGGTTGTTATAACTTAAGGTTAAGAACTTCGGCCCAAGTATTAGGAAGCCATAACATAACCTAAACCGAAAAGTAGTAGAAATAGGGATAAATGAGTAAAAGCTGAACGCGTGGCCGCGTATTGTATAAAAGTGCTGACTGTGCAAGTTTCGAGAGCCAGACTGTGCAAGTGTCGAAAGTCAGACTGTGCAAGTATTGACGGTCAGGCCATCCAAGAGTGACAGGTGCAGGCTAACATAATCAGAAAATTACGGTACTAAAGAATAGTGCCGCGGCTTTTCCATACTAAGTACTAAGAATAGTGCTGCGACTTCTAATGCGGTTATCGAATATAGTGCCGCAAGCGATCTACGGTGTGATACCTATTAGTGCCTTAACATTTCATCACTTTGTAATAAACATTCCTTATACGTGTCTGCTCGCTTATCTTGAACTCGAGTGATTAGAGCCGAGCAAGGATATCGCAAAATGCAGGGCACTCGTATCGTTCACGAAAAGCCAGACGCCAGACGATAAACATCAAACTATATAAATACACAGTAGAAGTTATTCAGTGAAATACGACCGAGTTTTACGGTAACCAAACATAGATTGAGATAAAACTAAAATCAAGAATCCAACTAAACATAGCTAATACTTTAAACTAATGCACTTTATGCAAATTAATTAGGCAAAATAAACAAAATCTTAAAAAATCCAAATTTTTGAAAAGCGAAAAATTTAGGGACCAATTAATGAGTGAAAAAATGTAAAAACCCGAATTTTAGAATCTTAAGAGAATTTAGACCCTAGAATCGTCTTATAGCTTAGTGGACCCCTCACAATTATGACAACAGTGTTACATTTTATGGTTTGAATTGTGGTAGGGGTTGGTCGGGGAATTTTATGACGACTATCGGTTCAATCAATCAATCATTGCACTCAGTCATTCACTAATCAATCACACATTCAATGTGCTTGCCGAATGATCGGCATCGCTCTTTCTCGATAACGTCTTCTAAACCCTCACCAGTACAGATATGCAAGTCGAGGAAGAGCATATCTGGTGAGTTATAAAGTGGGACGGGATTCGTCAACGATGGTGTAGCGTTCGAGGTGTGGCCAGTAGTATGCCCGTGAGGAGTTCCATGGCTCGCGTTCTTTTGGCCTCTGCTTATTCTTCGTGATACTGCGAAACGACTGAGCAATGCTCGAGGCTATCTCTACTCACTCCTGAATAGATCAATTGTCTACAAAGCAGGCAATTAAAACGTTTATTACAAATTTGATAACAAATATCAATCTGTCCTTATATGATAAGGCACATTCTTTTGCACCGAAATTTAGCTCACACCTTGTGCTTTTCCAACGATTTTAGCTCTGTACCTCAGCCTAGGTTCTTAGAGTTACGCTAAGTACCGACCTTATTTAATCCGCAGCCCCGGACCGCTGACCACGGCGTTAACTCCGATGTCGGCGATTAAAAGTTAGATTAGTTATTACTTTGATTACAGCTCTTGTGAGTTCATACGGCAGACCTCCGGACGGCTGGACACTGCAGGGTTACTTAATTACCTTAGCCTGTTTCCTTAGAATCATCGCAAATACGGCCGTTATGTTGCGATACCTGTCCTGGTCGGCTGACGCGATACGCTATTATAAAAACTGTGTAGTAGTGGCAAGCTACTATCCAGTTATTTTCTCATAATCTTTGGCCCCGGACGGCTGGCCAAAGTGGTAACAGGAAAGGTTCAGGTAGCTAAAGAGATTTCAGATACTTCACCCCTTAACCGATCTTGTCGACAATTTCACTTAAGCTGCTCACACTGGTAGTTCTCACTCAACGCTTTTTGGCCAAAATTTGTAAATATAACTAATTAATATTAGCTGATACGCTATCACCAGTACTAATACATATTTAGCCCTAAGATTTTTATTTGCAAAAATTAATAAAATAAGTTAAGGCTAAGTACTTTTTAAGGGTACCTATTTGTGTAGTTCTGAGCGAAATTGGCTTAATTTATTAACCAAGAATTAAAAAACAGAAGACTTGAACACGCTCAGAAATATTATACATCCGTGAATACAGCGTAATTCTCTGCGCTAACCGAAATAAACTTCCCAAAACAAAACTCATAAATTGACAATGAACACGGTAAGCCATAGAATATCAGCTAGGCCAGTGGTGTCCAACAGCTAGGTAACCTTTTGAACAATTTATTAATTAAAATTTTAAACCACAAACAAGACCATTCGCATAATTCTTTATGCGAGCTGTATAATCGTTATAAACATAAAATCGATCTCAAGAGTAATTCTTTACGCTAAACTATATATAAAACCGGAAGTGGTCCGTGCAGAGTACTTTCGCCGCCGACACTACGAAGCCTCCATCAAGATTGACTAAAAACCAGAAACACAGCTAACAATATGTTAGCTAATTGCATCTTAGGATCCAATTTATGTAAATTACCCAGATAAAGAACGAAAACAAAGGCAAAACCAAAACAAAGACGCAGAAGCGAGGGAGGGATATAAGTGATTTAGTAAAAACTCCGTGTTTTAATAAATTTTAAGGGATTTTGGACTGGTTTGGACCAGGATTCCCCTTATAGCCTAGCGGAACCCTGACTGTTATATTTTGTGTTGTTTTCTTGGGGTAGGGGTTGGATGGTGATTTTTCCTTATGTCGGCTATCGGTATTTGAAAGGAGACTGGATTCGTCAACGAAAGACTGTGTAGTCCGAGGTGTGGCCAGAAGAATGCCTGTGGGACGTGAATATGGCGCGCGTCCTCCTTTGCGTGATCAGTATTTATGCCTTATTTTTAGCGTTGAAGCGTGTACCTTGCTCGGCTCGATCACTCTGGTTCAGATACTTGAACACCAAATTCGTAGTTAACAATGTTTATTACAGAACCGGATAAAATGTTATAGCACGATAATGAGCTAATATGACCCGTCGCTGTGACACAATGTTTGACTAGCGAATGATTAGAGTCTCTGCTTTTCACTTTTAGCTCTCACTATCCTTACACCAACACACTCGCTGATCACTGAATTTTGATACCGGCTCGTTCACACCTGTTGTGTTCCTACACACTCTCCGGCCACTGAGCAAACTAGGCGCGTACCTAAGGCTACTAGCGCCATCTTTAGATTACGTGCTATTCTATTACGCCTCTTGTGAGGTTTGTACGGCCACCGCCAGATAACTGATGACGCACGCTTATCTGAGTACCTGTTCTAGGTTCCTAGAATTACGCTAGTACGATCCTTATTTAGATGGTTACGCTTTGAGTGACAACCGGTTACTTTTAGGTTGCATAAGTGCCGGTTATATTATGTTTGTAGTCACTCCGGATGTTTGGTAGAGTACTTATGATGAACTAAACAGTAGCGGTCGACTACCGAATAGTTGAAATTTGCAAAATGTATTCCCCCGGATGGTTGACGATACAGGGATTTGGGTTATAGGATACTCGAGATTGTGGTTGTTTGAATCCACTCCCCTTACTCGCCCGGTCTTCTCAAGACTAGTACTACTTGATTCGTCAGCGCCGGATGACTGCAAGACTAACAAGTAGCACTACTAAATTATTCGAGACCCACCTGTATTCTCGCCCGGGTTACCACTCACTCGACACTTGCGGCCGAAATTTGTATATATTATTAAAACTATTAAAGCTACTACGATGCCACTCTTAATACTTGGTTACAACTTACGATTTAAATTAGGAAATTAATACAGTTAAGATTAATATGATTCTGAAGTACCTGTGTGAAGCAATTTATCTATGCGCTTTCTTTGAATAAAAGTCTTAGCACACCACTTCGCTAATTAAAGTCCAGGATTAGACAGTACTCCGTCCAAGCTGTGACAACATATATTGGAAACCCGAGTATAGGCGTTTCCATTAGATGCGAATCACTGAGGAAGTCGAGTATAGGCCTTCCTTTAGCATAGCATTACTGAGGAAGCCGAGTATAGGTCTTCCTTTCACCCAAGAATATATCCAGGAAAGCCGAGTATAGGCGTTTCCTTTAGCGCAATATTCTTTGCTACAATCACTATTCGCTTCAATATGGCTGATCTCTCCGCAATTCTTTGCGTAAATATTAGGCTGAACCGTATAAGTGATCAAAAATTATAACGTGAGTTGAAACACTATTCCATAACTACAGCATAACATCCGCCACATATATACTAATATAATGGCGCGACATTTTTAGCTAGGTACTCCTGATCAATAAAACAATAATAGCGGAAAACCATATATATAAAACAATGTGGCTAATTCGGTTCAACTTCCGACAACAACCTCGTCAATAATGCTATACGCCTATCCGAAAACAATAAGCCAGTGAATTAGCTAGTTTTCATAACAGGAAGTGAAAGAAAGTTATTTAGCATGTAAAACCATAAGCTGTAACAACAGTCGCCGCTTTCTGCCGAGCTTCGTGCAAACTGAAAAACAGAAACTAAAATTAAACTTAAACTTAAGTCAGCTAAGCTTAGAAACTAGGGCAGTTTATGCAAATTAGGTTAGCTTAAGATAGGATTTTAAAGAAAAAATTTTTAAGAACTAAAGCTTAGGATGAACATTTTAGGGACCGTTAAATAATGCTAAATAAGTAAAACAATGAAAACCCCAATTTTAAGGCTTTGGACCCCACCTAACCTAGGAAACCCCAACACTAACAAATGTTATTTTGTTTTGGTTTTATGGGAGTAGGGGTTGGTAGGGAATTTTTCTTTATGTCGGCTATCGGAATTAAAAAGGGGATGGGATTCGTCACCGAAGTATTGTGAGGTTCGAGGTGTGGCCAGTAGAATGCCGGTGGGACACATTGTATGGAGCGCGTCATTCTTTCTCGTGAGTGAGCTAGTGCCTTATATTTTACGATGCAGCGTGACCTTTGCTCGGCTCTATTGCTCGAGTTTCAGATAGTCGGTCAACAGACACGGATATAAAACGTTTATTGCGAACGATAAAATTTTAGGCACTGATACACCGTCTATCGCTTTTGGCACTGATTTTGATGACCGTATCCGGATACGTACTCTCCTAGGTGCTCAGTTTAAAACCTCGGTACAGTTATTTCGTACAGTCTTTTAACTCACGCACACTTCACACTAATTTTTCGATACCGTTAATTAAACACTCGTTACCAAAATGTCAGTACTTTTCGTTAGTATTGAATTGCTTTCAGCAATTTTAAAACCTCGGTACAGTTCTTTCGTACAGTTTTTAACTCACGCACACTTCACACTAATTTTTCGATACCGTTAATTAAGCACTCGTTACCAAAATGTCAGTACTTTTCGTTAGTATTGAATTGGTTTCAGCTCACGAATATATACCACCGGTTTTCCTGCACAGCGTCACTCTATTATTGCACAGTCTGACACTCAGTTGCACAATCTGTCGTTTCACCTTAGTTGTGTACTTCGGCCACTGATTTCGGTGCTCTAGACACTCCCTATCTAGTACTTTAGTTCTTACCGACACCGGACGGCTGCCAGACTACGTTATTAAAACTGTACAGTAGCGGTCGACTACTATGCAGTTGAAGTTTGCTCAGTGTATGCCCCCGGACGGATGACGATACTGGTATTTCGGTAAGATGCTCAAGTTTTTGGTCGTCCGAACCAGTCCCCTTACTCGCCCGGTCTACTCAAGAATAATCCTCCCACGCCGACGACACCGGACGGCTGCCAGACGACGCGATTGCACTACTAACATTTGCGAGTCCCACCTGCACTCTCGTCCTGGTTACCACTCACTCGACACAGAGGGGCGAAATTTTTAAAGTATTACTAAACCTAGTATGTTGCTACTAACTACCGCTCCTATCAGTTTAACTCCCTCGATTAGTAAAATTGTTGAAACGTTGGTACGGGACAAGTTGATGGTATTTCTTACCGCTAATGATTTGATTCGATCATCTCAGCATGGATTCTGTCGCAACCGATCTACCACAACACAGTTGTTACAATTCCTAGATTTCACAACGCGGTCACTAAATGTCGGTGACTGGATTGACGTAGTCTATGTGGACTTCTGCAAAGCTTTCGACAAGGTGCATCACGAGGCTTTATTAACGAAACTTCACAGCTATAGTATAAACGGTACGCTCCTGGATTGGTTCCGCAGCAACTTAACAGAGCGTCGCCAGTTTGTCTCTTTGAACGGGTCATCTTCTTCATGGTCTCCTGTTAGTAGTGGCGTCCCCCAGGGGTCAGTTTTAGGACCGCTACTTTTCGTCATCTTCATCAACGACATCGACGAATATGTGTCATGTGGAATTTTCAAGTACGCCGATGATCTAAAACTTGCTCGTAGAATTACTAGACTTAACGCTGATTGGTGTTTTGACGCTCTTCAAGCGGACCTGGACGGTCTAACAAAATTTTGTCTTGAGTGGTACATTTCGATCAACAGTAGTAAATGCCATGCTATGCATCTAGGTTATGACAATCCGCGCGTTGCTTACTCATTAGCTAACGATCTGCTATCCTCTGTTGATCAGGAAAAAGATCTAGGTGTACTCTTCTGCAGCAGTTTAAAATTCTCGGAACATTGCTGTCGAATAGCCAAGCGAGCTTTTCAAGTCATTTATCTCTTACGTCGCACCATTCAGCGATGGACAAGAAAAGTCTGGCTCAGTTTATACCGCTCTCTCATCAGGCCTCACGTCGAGTACGCCGCTTGCGTCTGGTCCCCATGTTTGGAGAGAGATATTATTGTCATAGAACGAGTTCAAAGACACGCGACTAAGCTTATGCCATCTGTATCGCATCTACCGTACCACGATCGCTTAAATTATTTTGGTCTCCAAACTCTCTTTGCCCGTCGCATTCGCAGTGACTTGATTTTGGTGTACAAAATGTTTCATGGAGATATCGACTTGAACATTGCGTCCTTTTTCGAAACTGGTTATCATGTCACCCGCGGTCATAATTTTAAATTGAAAACAATTGATGTCGCCCGACTTGATTTGAGGCACTACTTTTTCTCTCATCGTGTGGTGGCTTTATGGAATCGTCTTCCCTGGGAGGTGGTTAACGCTCCCTCACTGTCATCGTTCAAACAAAGGTTGCATGCTTCAAACTATCTACCATTGTAATCGATCGTTTGTTTTCTTTTCACAAAATCTGGCCTCGAATTTACGAGGCTGAATCATCCTCCAATTCAATCCGTCTGATCGCTGCACGAACTTCAACGATCTGTATCGTGGATCATATCTACTCAAACGGTCTGGAGGACGAAGGTGACTATAAGGTGACTATTATAATTATGGCCACTTCCTACGATTTTATAAGGAAAATTATTACTAACTAAAATAGTATTAGGAATAGGGTTACTTATTTGTATTGCCCATCGCCAGTCTGCGTACGCAAAGCCGAAAAATTGGTACTAGTAACGCGCATTCTTTGCGCTTCCAAGCTAAGAACCAGCTTTATCAATTCCAAAAAGAAAAGGAAACCCGAGTATAGGCGTTTCCAAAAGTCTAAAATGCTAATCCATTGGAATAAGGGCCGAGTATAAGCACCTTTCCAGTAGTCTATACTATATAAGGGCACACAATTGCTTGCGCATGTGAATAAACCGGATGTCCAATCACAGATAACAAAAGCTCGAAGCACTAGCCTAAAAACACTACTTCCGCGTTCGCTAACAAGGAACTAATTTGTCCGCCGTTTCCTAGCTATTAGCTAGATAATCAATTACAATATCGTAATTAAAGGCAATTTGAAAAACCGCCGTACTCCGCCAGATGTAGACTGGTCAAAATCAGAAAACAACAACCTTAGGATACATATTAGCTAATAATGTTAACTAAACGAAATTATGCAAATTAGGGCTCAAAACAAAAATTTTGTAAAACTTTAAATTTTGAAAGATTTTGAAATCAGGGACCCATACAATAAAAGATTTTGTGAAATAAATTTTAGAACTAAAAAGTGATATTTAAGCAACGGGACCCACTGTTAGCATAGTAAACCCCGACAGCAAACCTTTCACACTGATTGAATTCATTTCTCTATCCTAGCTATGACTTTAACTATTGCAAACTAATGATAATTCATTTAATTAAAGCCTTTTTGTCAGAACGCTTTGCAAAAGCGCTTGAAATGCGAATACGATGGCAAACAATATCAATAAATAAAAGCAAGGCAATGGCGTAGCAAGAAGACAAAACTATAATGGAAATGAATGAGCTTTAAGTTTAGATTTTAATTCAAAAGCACTCAGATTGCAGCTTTTAAGATCCAAACGTATGTCTATCATAACAAGGGTCTGATGAAGCTAAAGCTTTTCAAAGGGAGCGAGTGTGGGTATAGCAATATTGGAAAAATATGGACAGAACGTTTTCTGCATATGACTATCCTGATAGCAGTGTGAACCGCACGACGAAGTGGTTACAGTTGGTCTGATGAAAGGCTGCCGAATATTGCAGTGCAGTAGTCTGGCCTGGAAATTACAAATCTTTAAATAATACTTTTTAATGTAAAAACGTCAATATTAGAATTTCAGACATGGCGTTGCAATTTCGTGATGACCAGAATGTTAACGTAAGACGATGGTGTTGCCTAGTAAATCTTTGTAAAGACTCCAAACGTTGTACAAAATCGATCAATCGCTCTTGAAATCGATTTCACAATCGTTTGAACGAAGCACCAAAAATTCAGAAACCCATAATTATATCGTTTTACATCACGAAACTCTTCACGAATACCGACCCGAATCGTACGCAAGGAAACGAGAACTGGACGCCATGCCAGTAAAATAGGTTATGAGTAGTATGCGCGAAATAACCAAAAACATGCTGTATTTATGACAAAATTCGAAAAATATATTTCGCAAATTTCAACAACAATTCACATCAAAATGCTACCAAATTAACAGCATTTACCAAGTTGATACTAGTAAATATTACTAAAGGTTAAAATTACTATTGGGTACCATTATTACTAAAAGTATGTTCAGGAATAGTTTTAGAGAGAAAATGATAAAGAAATTTTAAATTTTAAAGTTTAAGTATATTTTTAAAGTGTGGTAGGGGTATTGTTTCTAATTTAAGTTTAATTTCTAATCTAAAATTTAAGATAAATTAAAATAATTTTAAGCGGAGACAAAAAAGAATTAAATTTTAAATAAAGAAATTTAATTTTAAATAGATGTTGCTATATTCTAGTTTTAGGAGGTTTTGAATTTTAAAAGTTTTGAAATAGAAAAAGTTCAGCATTTTAAAATTTGAGATATTGAAAATTTGGTAAATTAAAAGTATTAAGTATTACTACGTAAGACCAACGGGAAATAACTAATGTTACGGAAATGAACCGATATACTACATAAACAGTTACTGAATACCAAACTAACTCTAACTTTGAATGAGCTATAACTACTGTGTTTATAGAGCCTATGACTAAAGCAAGTCACAGCACTTCACGCCAACACAGAAACGCGATCACAAGGCGTTGATTGAAACAAAACGAAACAAGCAATTCGCCTGACACAACAGTTCACATTTTATATACCAAAATTGTGGGCTAATGTTATTTGCATTATGATTTGATTAATTTAAATCATCCTTCCATCAAACGAATTGCCCACGCCACATCAATTTTATCTCCCCGTTCGGATGTTTCTCTGTAGCACTTTCGACTCGGATCAACAAAGATGTGGCCCAGAGGTACTCTTCAACTGGTTCGATTGGATCTTCGGGGTTGTCTTTCGAAATCATCGGATACCATTACGGACTGAGGATCGGGATGTCTGAACCAAACGAGATTTCGATATGACCAGACTTTGACGTTGTCCGTCTCAAAGGTATGGTCACCCAAAATGCGCCGGATTCAGAACGGAGACGTGAACAGCGATCTCTCCTTTGGAATGTGTTGAAGTCGCGCACGTACCAAATCGACCACTTTGCATCTATGCTAGAACATGTTGGAAGTTACTGTTGCTGGTTACTTGATATCTATTTGCGTGTTGTACTCATAACATGTAGTAGACTATGTAGAATCCAAAAACAATCGCATACCGCGTCGCATAAGTGAATTGGCCGCGCGTTGCCACACTCCATAGGAGTTACTCTGTAGCTGGAGATTACGTTCTGAATCCCTTC
>JASANE010016770.1:0-12735 GCA_030248225.1 Trileptium ribeirensis | reverse complement strand
ATTATGACCCTAGGGGTGTGTTAAAAATCCGAAAACACTATTATACCCCTACGGGTGTGTTAAAATATCGAAAACACTACTACGCCCTTACGGGTGTGTTAAAATATCGAAAACACTATTATGACCCTACGGGTGTGTTAAAATGCCGAAAACAGTATTATACCCTTACGGGTGTGTTAAAATGCCGAAAACACTATTGTGCCCCTAGGGGTGTGTTAAAAATCCGAAAACATTATTATACCCCTACGGGTGTGTTAAAATGCCGAAAACACTATTGTGCCCCTAGGGGTGTGTTAAAAATCCGAAAACAGTATTATACCCTTACGGGTGTGTTAAAATGCCGAAAACACTATTGTGCCCCTAGGGGTGTGTTAAAAATCCGAAAACACTATTATACCCCTACGGGTGTGTTAAAATATCGAAAACACTACTACGCCCTTACGGGTGTGTTAAATTATCCGAAAACACTACTACACCCTTACGGGTGTGTTTAGAGTCGAAAATAATATACCGCCCTGAGGGTTTGCTCCTTGGCCATAGCGTAAAAGGGATTACTGTAGATGATGGCTCCGCTGCGGAGCGGGGACGAAAACCCCTCTTATACTACTTGCATGTCTGTATTTATATATACAATAAACATACGTATGCATGTATGGTAAACATATATACATATAAATAAGAGTAATGCCCATGACTCACCACCACCGGTCCCCACCGGTGGGGGGGGGCAAAAGCAGTTTTTTTCATCTACTGACACACATTACACTTGTATATTGTACATTGGTGTATCGTATGCATATCACAAAATACTAACCTCCAATTTCTAGCGTTACATTGACATACAAATCAAATCCTTCACGTGTCGAAATATGACATCCGTAAATTCCTTCGTCGCCAGCCTTGAGTTTCGGAATAATTAGAGTCCCAGTGTCGGTTTGTTTCGCGTCTGGCGGCAGTTGACCTCCGTGGCGTGTCCACTCTATTCGCGATGCGAGAACACCGCGTGACACTTCTCCGGGGCATACAAGGACTACCTATAAAGGTGAATAATGTAATGTAATAAACAACACCATCCGAAAGCACCGTACATCCACGAAGTCCGAAGTTTTTTCAAAGCATGCTAGCGGTGGTTACTAGGCCTGCTATTGAAGATGACAAGTTAAATAAAACAAAAAAAACCATAGCATTGTTGTTGCTGTGGTCAGCACTCTGGTTTTTGGTTGTGTAAGCTTAACCTGTTCATATTTCCAAATCACATCAAGGTACATTTCGTTTTAGGCTGCTACTATATAAGAAACTTTAGGTGAAACCATTAAATGAGTTGTTTTTTCCGAACGAAATATTTATAAATTTCGAGACAAGAATATATATGTCAATACAGCAAATTAGCTGGTCATTGACCACAGAAATAGATCATATCAATTAATATTTCATCAGATATTGGTCGTACAAATAATTTACAACCACAAGGATGAAATCTTTGAACCTATCCAATATTATAATTCGTCCGCCGCTAGTACGTTTGTGTGAAATGTTTAACACAAGTGGAATAATTTAAGTCTTCAAAATTTCTGTAAATGAAAGCTTGTTGACAACGGATAGAAGCCCACGATAGTCTCCTCTTAATGCATTCGTTGAATTTGTGAATGAACCTTCAAAATACAGATGTCACAACAGCTATTGTATTCATCGAAAATCGTTCTACCGGTGTCGGTCAATTTTTGCTTCGATGGCGGCGGATTAAATTTTTGATTTAACACAGAAGCGTGAAGTTAGTGGCCGACCCCAAGCTTACAAAATATTTATTAAATTTGCCATGTAACAAGATCGGATTAATGACGTGGCGTCTTTAATGACTAGATACTACGTTAAAACCGTTTTGTTCATAACATATCTTCAGTTTTATGATGATTTAATATGTTTTAATATCCCCTCAAAGGAAGACAGACCGCTGCATTGGAATACATGACCTTGAGTTGCAAATTTTGATCCTCATTTTTAGACCTGTAGTAACCCTATACACAGGCGACGCAAGAACGAAGTTAGGGGCGATAGCCTCTTCACTTCCCACTGACGAACGTGAAAATATTAACTGATGTGTATGAAATAAAATGAATTTAAATGACATGCCACTCTCACTTTTTTGCCGACTTCCTCAAATTTTCAACAGCTTGGCTGTATTCTGTGCATGATAACGTCGGAGCATAAAAATTACATAAGCGGCGATTACTAAAATCGTAAAAAAATATTATTACTATCAACAACCACATCATGTTATATAATCATACCGATTGCCTGACGGGTTTTATTAACACCCCATTTTTTCTCAAAAATTAAAAAATGGTTTTAAGTACAATACTAGCTAACTTTAAACTATTCCAATTTTGCCTTTCATCAAAATTTTGAAATGAAATAAACTTTTACCAATCTTCAAATCAATATTTATAAAACTAAAACTACCAACGTTTACAGTTAATTGGTTGTGATTTTTGGCAATTTTCTAATGCTTAAATAAAAAAATTTACCATCTTACATACAAAAAAAATGATTTTGACTTACCTCTTCGCCGATATATGAAACTACTTCACGACGTGCGTCTCCGCCATATTGTAGTCCGGACCCTTTATTGTTTGGCACGGATTCGCTGCCGGTTTTCGCACCTTCAGACGCTGAAGTAGTAGAAAAAAATGCAGCTTACGATATAGTATTTCAACATTTTCAATACATTAAAAGATATAATGATTTCTCTCTGAGTGCATAACTGTCACGGATTGGGATTTCTTGCTGTCGTGTTTGACTTTTTACAGGGATTTCTAAGTAAAGTAGCAATTTCTGTTTACTAATTTCTTAAAGTAACAACTTCTGTTTACTTTTACTATAAACAGAGTTTTGAATAGTCTTTTGAACAGTTGATAAGATAATTTTCTATACTTAATACATTTTAGATGAAACCTTTTCGACTAATGAAAGTGAGGGATGACAGTAGCAATTTCTGTTTACTTTTACTATAAACAGAGTTTTGAAATGTGTTTGGAGCAGTCGATAAAATAATTTTCTATATTCAGTGCATTTTAGATGAAACATTTGTGACTAATGAAGGTGATGGATGACAGTAGCAATTTCTGTTTACTTTTACTTTAAACAGAGTTTTGAATTGTCTTATGAACGGTTGATAAGATAATTTTCTATACTTAATGCATTTTAGATGAAACCTTTTGGACTCATGAAAGTGAGGGATGACATTAGAAATTTCTGTTTACTTTTAGGTACTATAAACAGAGCTTTGAATTATCTTTTGAACGGTTGATAACATAATTTTCTATACTTAATACATTTTAGATGAAACCTTTTCGACTAATGAAATTGAGGGATGACAGTAGCAATTTCTGTTTACTTTTACTATAAACAGAGTTTTGAAATGTGTTTGGAGCAGTCGATAAAATAATTTTCTATATTCAGTGCATTTTAGATGAAACATTTGTGACTAATGAAGGTGATGGATGACAGTAGCAATTTCTGTTTACTTTTACTTTAAACAGAGTTTTGAATTGTCTTATGAACGGTTGATAAGATAATTTTCTATACTTAATGCATTTTAGATGAAACCTTTTGGACTCATGAAAGTGAGGGATGACATTAGAAATTTCTGTTTACTTTTAGGTACTATAAACAGAGCTTTGAATTATCTTTTGAACGGTTGATAACATAATTTTCTATACTTAATGCATTTTAGATGAAACCTTTTGGACTAATGAAAGTGAGGGATGACAGTAGCAATTTCTGTTTACTTTTACTATAAACAGAGTTTTGAATTGTGTTTGGAGCAGTCGATAAAATAATTTTCTATATTCAGTGCATTTTAGATGAAACATTTGTGACTAATGAAGGTGATGGATGACAGTAGTAATTTCTGTTTACTTTTACTATAAACAGAGTTTTGAATTGTCTTTTGAACGGTTGATAAGATAATTTCCTATACTTAATCCATTTTAGATAAAACCTTTGTGACCAGTGATTGGGTTCCAGCGAACGAATTCAGAAAAATTATAATTAGATGCCCTAATTTATACCTTGTTCTACAGTATATGGCAAGTCTATCTAGCCGGATTTACGTTCAATCGTTACCAACAGCAATAGGTTAGGTCGAAAACGGGCGGCTTAATATAGAGATTTATATAAGGACCAAGCTTGGACTAAAGCTTATTCAAAGGATTAGAATATGGTGAATGGGGCTAAATTTAACCTTGAGGGGGCTAAGTGTAATTCATGCCTTGCCGTTCTCGTTATAGTAAGCCTAAGCGTTAACTTTAGCCTAAGCTTAAATCCTTATATGATACATACACTAAGCCTAAGCTTAAACGGAAAGCTGCCGTGCCCTCTCCCCCAATCGATAACGCACTCTAAGCTGTTTTTATTACGATATAACTTAACGCCCACTAATATTACATGAGCCATACGTGGCATAGACTCCGCTTGATATATATAATCTTGTTTTCATGACCCACAGTATGGCAAGTTTTTCAGAAAAAAGGTTAAACTCCTATTAACGTCTGCGACAAAGATTTGACTAAAGCGCTAACATAATGTTGACTAACACCAAATAAACAATTCAATTTAATTTTGAAACAGAAACAATTTATCTGCCGAAAAGGATTAAGATTGGCTTAAGTGATTTCTAAAAAATTTATAAGTCATGATTTAAAACAAATACATGCGATCAGCTTATGGTACCAGTTGGACAAAAATTCTAAAGGATGATCATGACAGTATGATATGATCATATGATTATCAATAATGTGACCAACGGTGACGATAGATAAGGAGAGAAGAGTAATCCATTGTGGTTTTGCGGCATATTTGTATTGGAAGTTTGAAAAACATTTATAATGAACCGGCATGGGCGACACAGCAGTACTTCGAAGATTATGCGGGAACTACAACAAGTTTGTGTGCAATGATATGGTAAAAACACAATCCGAAATCTATTGAGAATGGTTCAGAAAGACTTTGATTAAATTAAAACACGTTACACTGATTTTGACATGTTCTAATTTAGTAGACTTTTGCGACGTCAAATCAAATTGAATTACCTAGAATTTTATAAATATTTGGAGAACTTAATCTAGAATTACGCAGTCACCAAAATTTCAAATCACATAGCAATTCAACTTAAATTCATAAATGAAATCGTATTGAGATACCTACCAAATCTAAAATGATTTCACTCTATCAAAACTCAAAGCATATTTTAAACTCACGTCGCAAAACTCATTTCAAATTGAGTAATCAGAAATTAATTTAAGTCAATTTGAATACGATTGTACATCGAATAAACATGATTTCGCTATGGATTTTTACTGTATCCATACATACACTGTATTGTAGTTCCCACCTTAATGCGCGGCTGAACCTAAAATGACCCCATAAACAACCCTATTTTGTAATTTTGCATAAAAATTGTTATGGAACGCTTTTTGGGTCAATTGAAATTCGGCGTAAAACTTCTCGCGAACACAGCGCTCGCGATTGAAATCTACCCATTTTGTGTTGCTGAAGATACAAATACAAAAATTTTTGAGAACGAAAATTCGTCGAATTTGAATTAAACTGATTTTGTTCACAAAAACCGAGAACTTTACTATAGGATAGATTTGATTGTGACGTCACTTTTGCATTAAATTTGTTCGCGAACACTGAATAGTCCAAATTTACATGATTAGACATTAGGGAACCGAATTTCTGCAAATTGGAAACGCCGAAATTTTGTTCAACTACACGGTATAATTTCTGGCACTTGGATTTGAGTTTGTGAATTATCGGTTAGAGAAAAAACAATGATATTCAGCCTTTTTTCCGTAATAAGGGTTTGTGATTCGATATCGGAAATTCAAAATAGGGTGGTGAGCGGGATCATCTTAAGTTTACTCACGCGTAAATCTATGAACCTGAATGTAAAATAATGATTAATGCACCATCTAAATTTAAAGAACTTATTTTGGGTCTTTTCTGTTAGCCCCCAGCCCGAAATTAATCAATCTTGAAGATTTGGCGATGATATTAATGCGATTTGATTCAGCTCGAGGAGCTGGTAAAAATATCTATTGTATGACAAATTTTTTAATTTTTTGTGTTCCCAATGGTTTCCTTTTTGGTACCCAAAAATTTCGAAAAACTTTTTATCAAAATATATAATTGTACATATCATTCGAAGCCCATTGACGAGCTGAATCCGTGTTAAAAATAACGAATCAGCGATTTAGCCTTAGGCTTAGCCTTGGGCTTACGATGTCACATGAAACGTTTTAACCCGTCAAACGATCCCACTGATTTTGCTGCCATGGAACTCATCTTGCCAATGCGGTTGCAATGATGTATAAAATTATATATTTATCAAGAATGTTTTTTCAAAAACTTTAGGTACCAAGGGGGACCCAGTCCATTGAAACCAACAAAAAATGCTTATTTTTAAACCCGCTCATCGAGCTGTCTCATGGTACTAAAATTACAGCTGTTCTTCGAAATTGACCAATTTCTGGTTTGCGCGCTATCCGAAAAGACGCCCGTTTTGCCAATAGCTAGCGGGTTTTTCTGTAAAATTATAGAGTTCACTAATCTAAAGATTTTCTAAAACTCGAAATATCAAATTGTGGACCGGTCAGTTAGCGTTGCTATAGCAAAACGACATAATTATGAAATGTAAAGACTTAAGTGAACCCTTTCGAAGGGTAGTGGATCCAAATGGCACTACATTTCTCTGCAAAGTACATTTTAATGTATGAGATAGATCAGTCACTACAACAAGAGATTCGCTTTCAAACGAAGCGCAGTTTTTTTCGACTAATAAATATTAGATTTATATGAAATCAATTGAAACCTTATTGATGCTTTACGGCGTATGAGCTGGTTTGAAGCGGTTTTCCGCGACAATGTTAATACATTACTCGCAAATTCAACCGACAGCTGTACTTTTGTAATAAAAAATATAAGTGTCACCGATCAAGAAAATATGATAAACAAGACAAGCTAAAACAGCCACAGCTATCATGTGCCTGGCGCCACAACTGAAGTATAAAATCTGCTTATTCAAATGATACCAGCGTAAGCGACAGCTGGGCGCAATTTAAACTAACTGCCGCTGATTTTATATACCATGAACTGACCATTATTTCGTAACAATAACAGGGGAGATTATTTAGTGTTGGATATTGGCCGTGAAAGCTAAACGCAGGCCATTTTAGGTCGTCGGCCGAGCGGCCGACGATTATTCGGGCTTAGCAGCCGGTGGCTAAACGAGAGCTATGGATGGCCCAAAATTTAAAGGTCGGATGTTATTTAAAACTACCCGATATAGGTGTAAATCAAACAGTCCTATCCTCCTCTCGTCTGTCAGGTCCTTCACAGACCGGTACACCTATTAGCTTCAAAAACGGGTGCTAGCTATGATTTTGAAACAGCTAGCCAAGGCTCTGTTACCTGATCTACGTTCGATGCAACTGCGAGTGGGGTTGAATGTGTATTTGCATGTATAGTCTAGAGTCTGTTATCGGCCATGAAGTGCAGTAAATTAACTGCCTATATACGATACACTAAAAGTTATTCTTCGTATCCTATGTGAGATCTTCAGCACATCTAATTCAAATTTTAATACAGGTCTCAATAAACGTCAGTTATAACTAGGCGGTACAGGAGCTATCGGAGCAATCACCTCGAAGGCGGTACAGGATCTATCGGAGCAATCACCTCGAAGGCGGTACAGCAGCTATCGGAGCAATCACCTCGAAGGCGCTACAGGAGCTATCGGAGCAATCACCTCGAATGCGGTACAGCAGCTACCGGAGCAATCACCTCGAAGGCGCTACAGGAGCTATCGGAGCAATCACCTCGAAATCAGCGAATCTAGGTCAAAATTAGGGTCTGGCATGCCACCCGGTCAATTAAGTAAGTTTACTATTGAATATACTAAACATAATCTGTTAGAGAAAAATTTTATAGTTCATCTAAACTACGTTATATCTACGACAAATCCTATTGCATTTATTAGTATATACTACAAAAGTAATGTTATAGTTAAGATCACAGCAAACAATTAAACTAGTTATGAAAAATGAAAATTAACGTGCCAAAACCAGCTCTATTTAGCTCAAATCAAACGTTATTACTATTTTATTAGCAAACCGATTAATAAACGGAATAGTGAGACTAAGGAAGAAATACTACATACTAAAAGTTTAAAATTAGTTATATATAAATATATAATATATACATATGTATAAATCAGAAATACTTGTGCAATGGTTAGCTTTTGAGGTTCTAGGTAGGAGCTGTCTAAGTGTCTGGGTGGAAAAATCTATTGTCATACAAAGTTACTATACGAATACAGTTATTTTGCAGTTATTAGCGATCACCAAAGTCCAGACGCCGCGCCTGAAGCAACATAGCGTTTCTTTGTTTACATTTGATTAAGGCATTAGCTAGGCTATCCCTTGCACCAAGCGTCATGGCTATACAACACAAAATATAAATTGCAAAATTAAAACGATTCCAGAACAGTTCCACATAATAAAAGTGCCAAACAAAAGGCGATATTGTTTGGCAATCCATAGCTTTAAAGATGCATTATAGCTATTGTAACTTTGATGCCGCGTGGTCACGATCACACACAGTCTCTAGTACTGAATTCCCAGGTTTAACAATATTAAGGGTGCCACTCCGCGGATAAGGTAGTATATATTGCATATAAAGACAAAATCTGTGACAAGAAGCCAGTATACGATTATCATCACAATTAATAAGACCAAACCATTTGATGAAGTGTATTAAACTTATTGTTACATGATAGTATGTGTGATGTATAATTTTGTAGAACTATTAGGGGGCGTCGGAGAAAATTTTGGACTTTCTTAGGCCTTCTACGATGTTTTTTTGCATTGTCCACCAACTTTCGTTCGGCCCCTTAAGCTTTTGTTCCACATTTTTGAGCAATTCAAGACGAAAATTGCGGTGGGAGGGGGGCGGATGAAAGTGGAAAATTTAGTCAACTTTCCAGCCGCCAAAGATATGGGACAAATAAAACAAAAGAAAGTGGAACTCATCCCACAAAATATATTGCAAAGGTGTCACACTCTTCTTACAGGGTTCATAATGGCCACTTGATAAGAAATTATTGAATCTTGGCCACTGCTGAAGAGAAGAGCTAGAAATGTTGCTGATATAATCGTTTAGTCGCTAAGTACAGTTGAGTAAAGCTGACAATTTATTGTTCAAAAGTATACATGGATCGTTGAAACTGTCTGAAATTTGAAGCCATATAATTAATGACAATGATGTAAGTAAAATAAGTAAAGAAAGTATAAGGCACGCAATAAACGCACAGTTAAATACACAGACGCAAGTATAATAAGACTGTTACAGAGTATTGTCAAAAAGATGCATATGTTAAACTTTTGGTAAAATGTATCTTACCTAAAGCTTCATTCATATAGTTACACTTTAACTCTAAATAAGGAACAGATGCTGTTCAATATCTGACCATGTTCTTTATCTAAACATTTTCTTTTCAGCCTGACTTTATCCAAAACGTTTGAATACTTTTATGATTTTTGAATCATTATGCTGTTAGCCAACCAATGGCTAAATAAACCTCGAAAGATCATGGTCAAACGTTTAGATGAACGGATGAAATCAAGAATAAAAATTAAGATAATTCTGTTAACATTATAAAGCACCTTTATCGATCCATAACTAAACATATAGTTACACTTTAGCTCTAAATAACGAACATATGCTGTTCAATATCTGACCATGTTCTTTCTCTAAACATTTTCTTTTCAGCCTTACTTTATCCAGAACGTTTGAATACTTTGATGATTTTTGAATGATTATGCTGTTAGCCTACCAATGGCAAAATAAACATCTAAAGATCCTGGTCAAACGTTTAGATGAACGGATGAAATCAAGATAAATAAAGCACCTTTATTGATCCATAACTAAACTCTAGAGTTTATGTGTACGGAACTGCATCGGGTCTGGCTAGCTCAGTTAAAACTTTAGCATGTAACAAAGTAGAATAAACTACATTATGGGCAGTGTTTATTTCAGCCGTACATTAATTTCAGATTTATACAAAAAATATCATTGACACATCGAAATATCGTCTTAGGGTCTGCAGAACTATAATAGCTATATAATAGGGCAGGTCAATGATCTAGTCTTCAGCATAAATGATTGTCATAATGACTAAAACACGAAATTCAAGTTTGATATCCCATATTTTAAATGTAATAGGAATTAATTAGCAACATAGGAAATTCATGGTTTCGTAACGCATAAATACCTTTTTTGCTATACAGAATGTTACTGAAACAAAAGTACTAAAGTTTGAATATGAGAATTAAAGCGAGAATCTAGGAGAGAGAAGATAATGAGTCATTCACCTTTTTATTTTTTACAACACAGAATGTTGCTAGAATATATAAGAGATAGGTGGAATATGAGAATTTACGCGAGAGTCTAGAAGAGAGAAGATAATGAATCATTCACCTTTTTATTTTTTACAACACAGAATGTTGCTAGAATATATATGAGAAAGGTGGAATATGAGAATTAAAGTGAGAGTCTGGAAAAGAGAAGACAATGAATCCTTCACATTTTTATTTTTTACAACACAAAATGTTGCTAGGATATATATGAGAAAGGTGGAATATGAGAATGAAAGCTAGAGTCTAGAAGAGAGAAGATAATGAATCATTCACCTTTTTATTTTTTACAACACAGAGTGTTGCTAGAGTATATATGAGAAAGGTGGAATATGACAATTAAAGCGAGAGTCTAGAAGAGAGAAGACAATGAATCATTCATCTTTTTTATTTTTTACTACACAGAATGTTGCTAGAAAAATAGGAGAAAGGCGGAATACGAGGATTAAAGCGAGAATCTGTGAGAAGGAAGACAATGAACCATTCAACTTTTTATTTTTTAGAATTGTGCCCATTCTGTTAAAATTTGTATTCTGTAAATTATAACCAACTTTATCATCCATGCTCTTTCCTTTGGCGAAAATTTAATTCGATCATTTTTGTACAGTAATTGTCACTGCATTCCCAGTTGATCAGTAACACCATTTTAACATATCAGGAAAATGACTAAAGCCAAATTCAGTAAAGTTAGCGTAAATAAAGCAAAATAAGACAATGTAAATTTATAACTATAAAAACTGGAACACAAAATACATAATACACACGAAAAGAGTCAAATCGGAAGCATCATCGGCAGTATCAAAATTTTAGCAACTACAGACAATAGATACATAATAAACTCAAACGTAAGCGTTTTGGTAATCACCCGTAGTTTCCGACATTGGGCGTCGTGTTATTTTCTTTACAAACGTTAGATTTCGATTACTTGAGCTTGTTTAAATGTATATTCGCAAAAATATCGCATAATGATGGTTTTAAGGTCAACTATTTGAAGTAGATACTGTCCGAACCGTACATCGCCTGTTAGTGGTAAAACAATGGCTAATAACTAGATTAGAGAGAATATCGTGACGACCACGCTACTTTCCTGAATCTGGGCTATGAAGTTACCCGGTTACTATTTTAACTATGGTCTACAAACGTTACTACAAAGCAACAATTCCGAGCGATAGCTGAACGACAGAAAAAATCATTCTGTCATTAAAAAAGGCGTTTCCCCATGGTATTGACATTTCCATCAGACAATATAGTATTCGCAACATAAAAATATTTTATACCACTACTAAATAATATGACTCGACCATGCCTTGCCGTCCCCCCCCTCACCTGAAATAAAAATTCTAAATACGTTAATGATAACCGGCATTCTATCAAGACCCTAATACATTACAGGAGCTTAAGCCAAAAACGCAGAAATTATTTCCGAACGCATGACGCTACATTGTGTTTTTTGGAAATCGTTATGCTTATTCAAATCTCCGCGGTATTACTATGGTTTTTTATCAGTTCACGCAATAAGTGGTATATGCAGACAAACATAAGAGGAATAAATCTCTTTGACACTTAACTCAATATACAAAGGATGCCGGATGTTTAAAGATATCTTTACTCAAGACACGATACAAGAATAATATTTGGTTAAGCTCCAAAGGTTTATTATTGGTATGTTACAAAAAAATTGTTTGAAGACGTCGAAAAACCGATGGTTCTAGTAAATCATCTGGTTAGACTAAATGCATATAAAAGATATATAGTATGTCTTTTTGTTGAGATGTGTACTTATGTGAAACGCCTTTTTTAATGACAGAATGATTTTTTCTGTCGTTCAGCTATCGCTCGGAATTGTTGCTTTGTAGTAACGTTTGTAGACCATAGTTAAAATAGTAACCGGGTAACTTCATAGCCCAGATTCAGGAAAGTAGCGTGGTCGTCACGATATTCTCTCTAATCTAGTTATTAGCCATTGTTTTACCACTAACAGGCGATGTACGGTTCGGACAGTATCTACTTCAAATAGTTGACCTTAAAACCATCATTATGCGATATTTTTGCGAATATACATTTAAACAAGCTCAAGTAATCGAAATCTAACGTTTGTAAAGAAAATAACACGACGCCCAATGTCGGAAACTACGGGTGATTACCAAAACGCTTACGTTTGAGTTTATTATGTATCTATTGTCTGTAGTTGCTAAAATTTTGATACTGCCGATGAGTGCTTACGATATTGATTCTTTTCGTGTGTATTATGTATTTTGTG
>JASANE010016767.1:0-45281 GCA_030248225.1 Trileptium ribeirensis | reverse complement strand
ATTTTTCGGTGTGAAAATGGCTCGGTGACTTAGCCAGACATGGTCGTTGAAACGAAGTCGCAGGTTAGGAAAGACGTTGCTGATCAGCGAGTGGGTCTTGTCAACAGCTGTGCCAAAGGGGAGTTCAACAAAGCCCGCATTGTTGGGGTGAAAAGCACCGTTTCCTACAACCAACAGTTGGTCACCGAAGTGACCAACGGTTGCATCACGCTGAACGGCACACGTATATTTCTGGTCAAACTAAAGTGACTGACGCGTTGCCAATGGTACGAGTTCTTCACACAAGCATTTCACAACATCAGCTCTTATGCCTTTGGGGATGACTGGGAGTGTTTGCCGGAAGTCGCCTTCTTGGTAAAAGGGAATTCAAAGCGCAAAATGTGCATGATTTATTGAATAGTGAAACGTTGCGTCATAAATAGATGAGTGCGCGAATATATAATTGCGTCATTGCATTATAATGGTTGCGTGTACTAAATAAACGCTACGCTAAGAGGCTAATTAAAAACGCTTACATAGCGTTAGAATAGAACACAGTCCTCCTGCTGAAGCGTCGCCTCTTATATATATGTGTATATATGTGTATAAATATATATATATATATACATTGGTATAGAACACGGTCCTATGCGGAATCAAACGAGGTCCTCCTGATGAAGCGTCGCGCACAGAACGACTGCGAAATGCAGACATCGAAAATAACTCAGTACGTAATACATAATATGCTAATACATAATTACCTAACCCCCAAGCGGTACCTCCTATGGGTTTAAAAATATGTTTACAGCCTATGTTGAACTTTGCTGATGCAGAATATATATGGGTTGGGCCGTATCTATTATACTTTTGATAGGGTACAAAGCATCTACATGCAGGCAGGGGGGGTCGGGGGGTGGGGCCCCTGAGGCCGAAAAGTCCAGGGGAGTTACCCGGTGGGGTACGCGGCGCCCCCGGGGTGCGCAGCACGAAACTTGCGCGAATTGTGCCTGCTTGTTGCTAGTGGTGCATATGCAGCTGCAAATTTGTGGAAAGCTTTTTGTTGAAAGACGTGATTCCCTGAAATAAAAGTTAACCGAAATACTTATTTATATACTAACTAGATATTTAGGCATTGAATGTCTGCTATGGTCCACTGTGGATAAACCACGAACTCAGCACTAAAATAGCACTGGAACACTCCATAGCCATAGGAGTCGGACCCAATAGCTCAGCAGACAAAAGCCACGGGCGCGTTTTCTTATGCCACAGACCCATACCACATAAAATTGCTACAATGAAAACATGAAACAGCTAAATCAACAAGTGTCTTTTTGATTGTCCTAACGAGCGTTCTGGGACCGAATCGGCACAAGTTTAGGCAGAGATAGATTAAAATAACTGAAAGAATTACTGTAGATCAACAAATACGGTGAAAAAACGTGTGCAATGTGCGGCTTCGCGTTTATTGCGGTGGATGTAGACGAACTGAACACGTAGGTGAAAAATATACATCCGACGATCAAAAAAAAGGTCCTCACGAGACCAACCAGGCCCCCTCGACGAATTTGGCCGGGCCGGCGGGGGTCCCCGAGGAGATGGCCCGCGAGCCCACGCCCCGCCCGTGGGGCCTCTACCCCCGCTGGCATGACCGACCGTCGGCATGTATGGTTCCAAGACAAACATTCAGATAAATAATAAACAGACGAAAATCCGTGTCCTCTTATATATATTCATATATATGCAGAAACAAGAATTTCTTTTCAAAACTGCCTCTATTCTCGCTCGAAAATTTATGAAAAAACAATTTGTTTGGATAAGGATGAGGTCTCTGTTTCGCGAAACACTAAGTTAAGCTAGATAGACAAGGATACAAAAGGATCGTTTTGACACTATTGAAACCATTATAGGTAATTTGTGCGAGCCGGAGATAACAAGAAAATCAAATTTTTTTAGTATTAAATTGAATTAACGAAATTTTTAATTGTGTCAAGTACAGTGCATTTAAGTGAACCTTTAAGTTTATATCCATTCTTCCAGCTCGAAAATGGTCAATATTAAAAATAAATACACTATAAATTTCGGTACTATTCGACATGGCTCGACGAAATTACTTAGCATTTGATAGGTAAAATAAAGTTCCTAAGAATCTATAAACAGTTCTAGCTTATAATATTAGGAAGATGCTTTTTATCGCTTTGAATTCCTGTTTACAGCAACATCAACGTTACGATATCATGGATGAACTTCCAGATCCAGTTGGAGAAATGACTACGATTCAAGAGCGAATTACAGTTCAGGTTGACAAATATCCAGACTACAATTTTGCAGGAAGAATTCTAGGTTTTTAGATTAAATTGATTTTTTGTCCATTAAATTCATTTAACAGAAACTCTAAACTATTTACTAAAATTTTCGTAAGTATGTATGCAAAAACTACGGCAAGAATTTTTGGAAAGAAAAGAATTTTGAGAGAGAATGTTAGAAAATATTTATTAAAAAACCAGCGTAATGGAACAGTGACATGGCATGCCGCAATTTCCAGTTTGGTTTATTTACAATATCATGACATTATATACTGATAATAATTTGCATGTTGCATCAGATTATATTTGCATATTTCATCAGATAGCTATTCATTCTGTTTCTAAACGCGTTAAGGATGGTCGGTCACATATATTATTCCAGGCTATGCATGGAAATGGGAATTCCCACGAAAATGGGAATGGGATGGAACGAGAATCGACTTGATTCCCATGGGAATTCCCATCTCATGATGGGAATATTTTTGCACCATAGATTTGACGATTTTGCTTAACATCTAACAAAACGGCCATGTCTCAACATATATTTAAATTCTAGAAACTTGCCGCTAACACACAATTCTTTTTGTTGTATTATCTCCACTGAGGTAGTTTTGCAATTTGCCAAAATCAGTTATCTATAGTGCACGGTGAATCAACGTTCACTACCCAACCGGTTGTTCGAAGTTTCAAACAATGGCCCAGCATCCCCATCACTAAAGGGACCGCGCCCGATAGCTACGATAACTGATAGACATGTACCCCATTGCTAATGCTAGATACTAACCGTACTCTAGTTTCCATGGTGCTAAAAGGGTGCTCCATAGATTATTTGTGGTTAGCTTTACACTGCAGGGGGAGATAACGAATCTGGATCTATTTAACCAAGCGCAAGTGATTGACACAGTGATTACATATACACTATAATTAATTTTATTGATTACTTTTCATTTAGGGCCACGTGGAATGACTGTCAAGCAGCTCGAACAGAAAACCGACTGCCGTGTATTGGTTCGTGGCCGAGGATCGCTCAAGAACCGCCCTGGCGCTGGATTAGGATTATCTGCGGACGCCGCGACCGAAAACGATGAAGAAGAATTACATGTTGTCATTGTCGCAGAAGATACTCCAAACCGGGCAAAAATAAAAGTACTAACTAGCAATTTGTTTGTTATAAGTTATGCCAGAGAATCTTATTATTGCTCCTAAGCTTTATTTATACTGTAATTGTGGACGGTCTAGCAACAAGCACATTAGATATTGGAGTCATTGCTTTGCGTGAATTTTAGTCCAATGCAAATATTTCACAACAATTTGGAATTTGTAATTTCCGTTTGCAGTAGCCATATAAATTCTATAGTCCCATCTTTCCTGCGGTGCAAAGACAGGATTGACCAACATAACCTTTCGTAGAAACTTCTTTGAGTTTGTTGTTTCGTTTGTCGTAAAAGAGACAATTTCAGCATTCGTTGATTAAAAATCACTAAATTGTACATAATTTATAAACGAAGGTTATTAAAAGCGGCACGCAAAATCGGAACAATAAAACAGTATTTGCCTTTACGAGGTCAGATATTAGCATCGACTTCATGGTTGAGTGGCTGTTGTTGTTCAAATATGACATTATAAAACATATTTAATTATGGCAAGTATAGGGTGTATCATAAGTAAAACAAAACTTCAAACTGACTGACTTAATATACTACAACACTCATACTTTCAGAAATTATAACCGAACACATTATAAATATCTACGTATAACAAAATCTAAGATACGTGACTTAATTTGGCTGTTCAAATAACTGTAGCAAGAGTGTATTCAGATAATCGACATAGCCGTGAAATCGCGCGACAATTTTCTCACAATCGTTTTCACAGGGCAGGAATTAAAAGTCAGAAATTTGGTTGAAATGTCAGAACAATTTATAATTTTGTGCACAACGAACTATTGAACACATACACAGACATGTACATTAAAAGAAAATGTATCTGTTGCACCTAGTATACGAGCAATAACATTATCTGTATTACCTATCATTTCCTATTGTCTAAAGACAGTTTCTAAATATGAAGTGTTTAGCTACATTCTGCATTAAGTGTCTACATTTTTGAACCGTTTTCTTGGCCGTATTTTATAATGAACCATCTATGAAACACATTTTTGCCGAATTCTATTTAAATTTTCTGATAACCTTTAACAAAACTATTATCACATTTACTATTATCAACAAGTAGGCTAGCTGAGTAACTACAAAGTATTAAGCTCACATATGCGAGAGCGCCATGCCGACTCTAGTAAGACGACCTGGTTTCTTTGTCTGGTTCATAGGAACTGGCATTTGTAAATAATACTTTGTCATTATACCCATCATATGCTTGCAACAGTGTTTTCAAACAGCATGCACAACTACATAGGCACGAATCTTCCCCGCGTTTATACACAAAAACTGAATTTAGAAAGCTTTTAAACAGATCATAATCTATAAAATGTCCTGTATTGAAAAGTGTATTCCACACGTCGAAGTTAATTTTTCCCTGTGAAGATTTAGCGCAATATGTATGATCGAGCATACAATATTTCAGCATTGTTAGTACGTTCGATACATATTAATGTTTGGTTAAGATGTTGATGTTCTTTCAAACCTGCACTTCCAGCAAATGTCCTTCGTTCACTGATGACCACTCGGGTAAAACATTTCTGCTTCTTTTAAAGCAGATGCAAAATTGAGTCGTTTATATTGAGTATTGGCACGCTTTAATCTTGAATTTAGCGACTCAACACAGTTAATTGTAGAAGGGTATCCCAATGCTGCTCCTTCAAACCATGTCGAAAAAGTATCTAGCCATTGCTTTTTAAGGTACGTATAAAATTAACTACCTGTTCTGAATCAGTGTGTGCCCACTTTGCCGAAAGCACATCGGCTGCTGCATGAAACAGGTCGTCGCAGTACCATAGCTGCAAGCTTTTATATCTTCTTCCAATGATTCCGAGACCTTAGGCGGGAAATTATTTCCTCTATTTCTCCGTAACGCAGATATTACATGAGCCCAGCACATGAGGTACTTTGCAGTCGGGAATAGCATTGCCGGTGCTGCCGTGATAGCTGGACTGCCGTCTGCCACTATGTATGTTGGTGCATAATTCGCTTCGTAAACTCGAGCGCTTTACTTGACTACTGTGCCGAATAACTTATAATATTTATCAGCCTTTTCGTCACTTGAGCCGATGGCTATACCCACCGGATAGAATCGTCTGTCAGTATCAGATGTTCTACATATCATAAGCGGACAATCGTTGAGCAAAATTTTATATGTCGTTTAAACTTGTAGCAGGTCACTGTTGAGAGCACGGCTTTTAAGTAACGGCGTTGGGAGACAAATAGATCTTGCGGTTCATTAACTCTGTAACCAGGCAGAATATATAAATCATGTTTTCCTCCTGGATGGATTGAATGATCTTGGCACCATTTCTCAACGTCAGCTGAATTCAAATTTGCTGGTAGTGCTGCACTTTTTCGATAGTACGCTACACGATTTCGTAACGTTGGTGTCCCCTTCACTTGCGACGTTTCTCCGAATCAGATTGAAGACTTGAACTAGATAAAGTATAAAACTTGAATTTCTCCTTCCCCTGAGGGCTGAGGCCTTACCGCGACGGGCTCCTTCCATCATGGGTATGCAAAACTTTGCGGTCGATTTTAAAGTTTCCACTCGGCGTTGCTTCCAAAATCATAGCATTTTTGCAGTTCTTGAACGATGGAAAAAACGATATTTGAAATATTTTCGGTTTGCTTAAGATGTAAAACTAACAAAATTTTGGGTTTTTAATAAACGACAGTGCCTCTTGCTCTGAACTAAACTCGTAAATTCCATAAATTCAATAATTACATTGAAGTGCTGAATGAAATGAACCAAACTTTAACAATGAAGAGAAGTTGTTGCTAAAATTAATTTCGTATTTATACCAAAGATCCATATGTTCCTTGTGATTATTGTTGTCATGGTTATTAAAATCATGGTTATCTTCTGTAAATTTCGTTATCAGTTCTCGCGATTTTTACGTTGCCTTGTTGTGCTCATCAATTTTCGGACAATTAGGCAGTATTCCGACATTTAATAATAATTCTGACAATTCATCATTTCAGCGATAAGGTGTAATTTTTCTGACAAGTCATCAATTGTTCTGACAAATCCATCTCTAAATTCTGACGATTAATAATAATTCTGACAATTCATAATTTCAGCGATAAAGTGAAATTTACTGAAATTTTTCTAACAATTTCAAACTCTGTTCTGACAGATTAATCTCTAAATTCTGACAATTAATATTTCCCTTTTTCACAGCCCCGATGTCATAAAACCATTGATTCAGTTAATAACAGGTTCCGTAGCTGACTTGACCCGCGCAAAGAGACCGTCGACGGCATCTGATGATACTGCGACAGACAGCTGATATTTCCTATCATTTTTGAGATGTCCGAAATAGTTAATTCGCCGTTGTTCTGTTGAAACCGGTATCAGCAAATCGACTGCTTTCCGAATTGTTAAAAGTCTGTGTGTAAAACGTTTTAGACTGAAGTTAATAATGCATTCTTTGAGTGAGGATGATTATGATCGCAGAGTATAATTTTGTGAAAAAATGACTACAACGTTTCGACGATGATGTGGAATCAGCTGACGAAGTAGTTTGGTTAGACGAAAGCTATTTTATAATGAATGACCACGTTAATTGTCATAATTGTGTTTATTGGCATGGAGAAAACCCTCATAACACTATTGAACGCCATATGGATGTCCCTGATCTGACAGAATGACTCGACAGGTGGTGTGGTGGATTTGTTTGGGCCGTTCTTTTTGAATGGTACTGTGAATGCAGACAACCATCCAATGATGCTGCGAAATGAATTTTATCATAATATTCATCAGTTACCAAATATTGACTGGCTTCATTTTATCCAGGATGACGCGCCTCCTCATTTTGCGATGGCTGTGCGCCGTTGGTTGGACAAAACCTTGCATGACTGCTGGCTGGGGCGCAGTGGCCATATCGAAAGGCTTGCTCGTTCTCCTGATATAAACGCTCCTGATTTTTCAGTGGGCAGTATTGAAAGAGTAGGAATACAAACACAAACCACAAACCCCGTTGTGCGAGAAAGAGGCTACATCGGAAGGGCTGTTCATTCTATAGCTTCACATGGTTCAAAAAGTCTGCCTAAGTGTGAATATTCGACATGAATAATGCAGGTATCTTGGAGGACCGCTCGAACTTAGCGAAGTATTCGTCAAACGCCTACGTTATATATGAGAGTTCGCGCATTCCAAAACGCATTTAGATATGTTTATTATCTGGCGTGACGAATCGCCATATTTCTGGGGGGTTACTTAGGGGACACACTGTATATGGTCGTAAATAATGAGACTGTATTGTAGTCAGGTTACATGATATTCAGTATATTCTGCATCTGTTCTGGGGCAATATTTTTAACACAAAACGCATAGAAGGCATCCTAGGGTATGAATGTTCAATGATTAGTATTACGATTCGTAACATTTCATAAATTTGTGAATGGGGACTTCCTGAAAAATATGAAATACCGTAGTTCTTGAAAATGCCATTAAAACTTTAGTGCAAAGCGTCGCCACATTGCACACGAGTAATTGCAATCCGTTATCCTTTCGTTAGCTAAGCGTTAATTTAGCACATTTTATACTGAACACCACAATCCATTTTAACAGCGAGGATATTTAAAATTTTGCAGTAGCGATTAATTTGTGTATCGTGTAGTGAATATGATGAATATGTGATGAATATATAAATATGCTTTCATGTATGGGCATTTTGTGGACATAAATATAATTTCCATTATAGCCACAAGCAGTAATGGAAAGCATTCCTCACAATCACCGTTGCTTTATCTCTCATTCATCAACCTCAAAAACTTACAGATATACCCAAATCCTTTACATACAATTTATCGAAAAATTACAAAAGTTGATTGTTAAAGGAGACCAAGTAAGCCTGAGGTTAGAAAGCAGTTTAAGCCGGGGTGCGGGGGTCGGGAGCCCCTCTACTTAGGCTTAGGCTTAGTTTATGTCTCATATAAGGAGCTTAGCTTAGGCTAAGACTAAGGCTTAAACTTAGTATATCGAGAACGGTATGGCCTGCATTTTATTTCCGCCTCTTAGGGTTACTTCGGGCCGCCAAAGGTGGCAAAATTATGGAAACCAATGTGTTTCATAACCTCGTATTCCTGCCATCCAAGTACAACTGATATGATCATAATTTTGATTATTACAAACGCTCTACATATATATTTGGAATATCAGCATTATTCATGTCCATAGTTTATGAGTGTAGTTGAGTAGATTGTTCCAGCCAGCGGAGTGTGGTTGTTGGGAGGTACGACAACGGGCCAATTTTGACAGATGTGAAAGCAGAATTTCTCTTCTGGCACAATTTTGATAAGTTTTTAGATACATTTGCCAAATTTGTCGGGCCTTCTGCGTGCATGAGATGAGTTCGTGGTGCGGGGGTCAGGGGGACATTTTTAATGAATCCGATCTTTAGAATGCTATTAATCTTTACCTTAATCCCTTGGTATGCCTGAGAGAATCGACATTAGCTTATTTATGTGGCAACTATTACGTATTTACATATAACTTTAAGCTTGAAAGAGCAAAAAAAGCTATGGAAACCTTGCTGAACCCAGGAGCAGAAGGCATGGATGATTTGAAAAAGCAACAACTTATGGATTTGGCCATTATCAACGGCACGTATCGTGCACCAGCACATTTGACCAACACTTCAAATGCAAATAATTTCTACGTTCCAATGTCGCAAACAGGTATATTTGTAATATTCATCCGATATAGAGATTAGCGATATACTTATACCTATGTTAAAAGGCGATAACAGCTTTGTTTAGTTTTGCACTGACTTTTACTTAGGTATTGCAAGCAATAGGTGCTGCAACAAGGGTGGGGAGTAGAGCTCCCTCCGCTCTGTGGTGACAAAAGTGAAAAAATAAAATGGATATATGCGACCGGCACCTCCACTTTTTTACCGGCCACCTCCAGTTTTGAGGGGCGTGCGACGTCCCTGGTTTCAATTTTGCGATATGTTTTGTTTAAATACTTACTGTTTACTGGTGAGTTGAGTTGATTGTCCGAGTGTGACCGCTACATTTTGTTATTCTAAAGATGTATATATAAGAATGTTAAGCCTGTTCGTTTGAACGTCAGTTGTTCCCTATCGCGGTACGTTATTCTGCAGGAGGCGAACAGCTACAAGTGCGCTTCGCCCACGGTGTCTTGATTACATCGCTGCGTGTCGTTTTAGATTTAATACATTCTCATATGGGTAGGGGTTATAGCTGATTTGCCGACCCCCGCCCCAACACGTACCCCAACAGGCGTCGAACTCATAAACCTTGAAGTCGCCGTCCCACCCCTACACCTGCTACACCTAGGTACCATGAGCTCGTATTACTTTAGATTATACCGTTGAAACCCGAGCACCAATTTTCGCATCAAATTTTAATTCGCAACTACAGCATGGAGCTTTCCAAACACAAGGTGTTCCAAAAATAATATATAACAAAACAAAACGGGTAGTCTACACAAAATATAACGATTGTAAATGAACGAGTAAAATATTATATTTTGGCAGCTCAAACAGTAAGACCGTGTTTATCAGCAAGAATCTGGCTCATATCAATGTTTTAAAATAAGCTAAACAATTTCAACAATACAAACAAACCAGAGAACCAAAGTAAATTTGCTATTGACGATTACATCAAAAAGCGTCGATAGTGTAGTTTGATTCATTTTAAGCGAATAGAATTAGGCCGGCAGATCAGGATTTCACAACGGCCAGCTGACGAATTTCATGGCTGCTGTCTAACCGAAGTATAGGCATCCGAATATCCGGAGAAGAGGCAGGTTAATTCGGTTTCTTTGGAGAAAAATAGAAAAAAGATAAGCCATTACTATCAATGTAAGATAACGGTAAAGAAAATAGTTTTTTTAGAAATTGATAGTTTCCTTGCCGTTTTTAGCTTCAGAATGCTCTGATTTAGAATTTATCTGTTGTTAAGTTACATGATAATATGAAAGTGACAAATAATCATGTTACTATTGTGGTAATGATTTTATTTTCCTGTAGTCTAACTTGGCTTTTTACATCCAGAAATGTAATAAATCAAAACTTTAAATCCGTTTCCGAACAACAGTAATTCTACGATGAAGAATCAGCTCCTTATGAGACCTTTAATGGACGGCTTTAGTAAAAATTGCAGCACTCAATAAACAAACAATCAGCCCCAAAATTATCAAAAATAGTGCAAAACCAATAATGATACTGATAATACTTTTGGCAGCAATATCTTATTTTAGATTATAGGTAGCCAATGTCGGCTAAGGGGGAGTAAAACTTCCGGCGGGTGAAGTGTGGCGGTAAATTTTTGAAGTTTGAAAATTCCCGTTTTGTCAATACCTTCTGCTCCCATCCGGTTCGGAGAGGGTTGAGGTTTGATCGCATTAGGAATGTCCGATACTTAGTGGGTAACCACATAGTCTGCCGTGGCCCCTTGTATTTTACATTTTAACAATGATTTTATTCTTCATAAAATTCATAGGTCTGTCTTCTCAAGCGAAAACCGTAACACGAATCTGCGCGTTAGTTTTTTGTAACTACCCTAGCTAAACATATATGATTGAATGAATTGAATTTAAACCTTCCCAAATAAACAGCAACAACAGTCGACTTATTTATATGGCGGGAGTCCACAACATCCTCAGATACCGCAAAAATTATGGAACGTTTTTTGCAACAAGTTCGCTTGCAAACGGTCTTCAGCTATTGACAGCATCCCCAAATAATAATCCTTCATTTGCTGCTGCAACTGGCTATTCAGCAACAGGAGCTGTGCCGCAAATAAGTTATGCAGCATCAAGCGCAGCGCTTGGTACAGCAGTACCAAGCATTGCGACGGCGGCGACAAGCAGTCCGTCTGCAGCAAGCGTTGCAGTTTCACCTGCTGCAGCAGCTGCAACGTATTTACAGGTTGCGTCGCCATTGCTCATAGTATGTGGCTCAGCCACATCAAGCAGCACCTTGGCCTATTCTGTAGCGCAACCTTTAGCAACTGCAACACTGGCAAGCTGTTGTTATGCCTCAGCAGCCAGCAACAGCAAGTATGTCAGTCTTATTGAGTTAGTTCGCATAAAACTTTGATAAAGGGTATAGCGCTGAGATGTTATTTTCGATAGAATGGTCGTTGGATTTTGAATAACTATTTGTTTGTGTTGTTGCCATTTTTTGTGATGTATTTGAAAGCTTGTTTATAGCTGTTTTAAGTTTAGAGAAACAATTTTATTCACACAATATACCTTAAATTGCCTGCTATACTGCGTGTAATTCAAAATTACTCTTTGAAATCGATTTAAACCAATTCCCTCCCAATTTTCGAAGCCCGGATTACTACGTTAACAGTGGATCACTAAACAAGGATGTAGATTCACAAGACAGAACCTGTTTCAATTTTTTATATTATAATATAACCCTGGCGCGTTTTTCATTTTTTATAGTTATTTTGAAATTTTGTATTTCAATTTACAGTTTTTTCATGTTTATTTTTATTTGTTTTCTATATTTGTGTATATGTATCACGCATTCTGCCTGCTAAAACGTGCCAGACTAAACTATGCCGTAAACACCGGGCTAGCGAAAAGTTAAGTTCCGCTAAAAGATTGCTTAATGTAGTCCAGTGATGCGGCACAACAGCATTGGGTGTCCATGCGTGGTTTATACAAAGGTAACAGAAGTTTAACAGCTTTTTGTTTTAGGTTACTATATGCCATATGCTATACCAACAGCACAGCGCAAACAACTCCAGATCAACCGCCAGCACCCAGTACGCAACCTGCGGCGATGTAAATGTTTCCAATTGCAGCTGCCGGATACCAACACGCAGCGGCAGCACCAACATACATTCTATATATTGCTGCCGCTAACGGAAGTGGAGCCCCCGGTGTAATTGCCTACTTCACCAACGGAGAATCCGACGCCGGAAATGGAATTAGAACCTAGATAGGTAGATTCGCAGTAATGTTACTGTGAAAATTGTTGAAACAAATTTAGTGCCGCCAAACGAATAGTCCTCAATATTTTGGCCCATACATATATCAGCTATGTTATAAATATATTTATTACTTTAAATATTTTGAAAAATTTATATTTTCAGAGAGCTCGTTAATTTACCTGCTTGTAAAGTTTGAGCTGCTGCGGTAAGAAAAATTTCCAATAGAAGCCTATTTTGAGCTGGGAAGTAAATAAGTCGCCCTTATAATATTAATCTCTAATTACTTAATTTGATGCCGCTTTAGCCAGATTTTTAGCTCCTTCTTAATTACTGTAGAGCAAATTATTTCTCGCAACTACTGCAGGCTTCAAAATTTCGACTTGAGAATAAAGAAATGTAATGGAATCGCATTTTGGCAAGGGAGATCCATGAAGTATTTTGATGACGTTTTCGCCTGTAAACCCTCTTTGAAACAAACTTGTATGGTCTATATAACAGAATATTCTCGTTGAAAAACATCAAGTATGACACCTGAAAACAAATGCAAAACTAGTGTGTCAGTGATACAAATTATTTACCTGTTACTTCATTTTAACTATACCCTCGGTAACAGCAAATGTTAGCAAACTTATGGTTGTAATATTTTAAATCTTTAAAATGCTCTTTATCCAAAGTAGTTTTGCAATCGGCTTTGCATAACATTGCTCAAATATTTAGAATGTCATCGTAACAGACAATACAGATCACATATTTGGGTATGCCGTTCTTTAAATACGGACTAGTCAAATCTGATTTTTGGCAATAACGATTCAATTGTGCGAGGTCCAGATACACGAGACAAGACGCAAAAATTGATCGAACTGGTTCAGAGTTATATGATTTTAATAAAATTAGCCAAGCTCGTTTTTGGAAAATTATATAGCATTTTTTATTATTTCATGTAGCCAAATGCTGGGACTCAAACAACATTGGGAATATTGCTTACTTCTCTCTTTGTTTTTCTACTCTGTTTTTATTATTAGTTTTTGTTTTTACTAAATGCTTTTATTTGATTTATAAATGATACGTTATGTGATATTGTTATATAGTTATTCTTAAACTAATACCTAATGGAGCAGTTCAACATTCCAAGTATTTATACTGTAATACATAAAGGCGGAAACCAATGAGGAATTTTGTGACTGGTACAAAAATTAGGGACGAATTCTATTAATTATACATACATTTCGTTGAATTTCTGCGAGTTTAAAACTCACGATCCCTTCGAGAACTCGTAAGGAGACAGCTGTTTATATTAGCTGCAATTTGATTATTTTTACTGTGGAACAAACTGAAAACTAATGGCTACATGATAAAGACAAGTTTTGGAGCTCCAAATATCCAAATAAGTAACGTTTTATGCAGCTCAGTAAGTTTTTGTCATGTTTATTATTATTGTGGAACAACCTGAAAATTATTAGTCGCATGATAGTAACAAGCTTTGTGGGACCAAATATCCAAATAAGTAATTTTTTATGCTGCTTAATAACTTTTTGATCGTGAGGGTAACGACCTATCATATAGCATATACGTATCATATAATATTTTACACTTGATGCGTAGCACTAATGCAGCATAATATGCAATATCTTTATTTAAAATATAATTAATATTGTTGTACATAAGTTTCTGTTATTAGCTTATAAAATCATTCCATCATGCTAGTAACAAGAATAAAAATTTATGCAAATACGCTATGATGTGCTGTGCATTAATGCAATCTTTCAAATACAGAAAGTTTAGTTGTTTCCATTTTAAGGCCATAGCCATCTTTTAAGTTCAGCAATCTCCGAGGAACATGAGCGAGACCTTCGTTCATCAAGCTTTATTCTGCCTTTTTGTATATTGACAAGTGATGCGATGTAAGGTTTGTACTCGATAATGTGTTTTATTCTATCTATATTTTCACTTGTTTTGTTTGAATACACTATAAAAAACCAGTTTATAATAGGATAATTATGGCTCGCTAAGCTTACGATTATTCTGTAACAACTAGCATTTCCGTTTTATAACATCAATGTTAATTTAGTTGTGGGTGTAATGTTAATTTCCGACCCAATATAGTAGTAAGGTTAATATTGATTTAACCAGCGCTTATCCAATGACACAATAGCTGCGCTGTTTCAGGCCCGTAAGTTTGTTTCCAACCTATTTCTCTTTTAATCTTTGTAGCTATTTCAATTTTTCATTAAAATGATGTACAGACAAACTTCGTTATTTGTTTCTTGCGGGCAATTATTGTAAAATTGTGTAAAATACAGTGACACTGGTTGTTAATTGAAACAACTGTAGGGCAATGCGACTTTTTGCAGATGTGTCAGATCAAACTGTTATTTCAGCTGCTCTGACAAATATTTATGCGATGGGCTGAAAAGGTGAGTGCAAAAGTGTAGCATATTATTATTTCCATTTGTCTGGTTTGAAATGGCCGTCAACAAGAACATTAAACAAACTCATTTATTTTTATATGCGACCATGGCAAGATATTTTGTTGTTGATAACACACTGCATTTCTAATTAATCCTTGGCTACAAGAATGTGTCTCCACGCCCGCTTCCGCAGTCCATATTTAGAAACAATATAGTATGATCATGAGTTCGTTCCGCATACGCAATACTTAATGCAATGCTAGCGCGATAACAATCCTGCTAAATAATGTTTATAGACACAATGCTATATAGTTGCTACATGACCAGATTAGTGCGATAGAGGCAAATTAATGGTAAATTATTGAAGGGTTAAATGGCATTTCACTGAACTACATGCATCGAAGCCCATGCTCAACTACTGGTCTGTGCTAATTTTTAGAGTTTTTTGTAAAATTTGCACTGTTCACTGCAGATATAACAATAATAAACGGTTTTGGATCGACATCAAGCAACGCAAAATTGTTCTCAGATACATATTTATAGCCTTACTAGACAGCATCCACCTAATATGTATTAGACAATAAGTTCATGGTAATGTTGGGTTTAAGTTCACAAGCGTTCACAGCCGACCTCGCTGGACAATGTAGTTTTTGTCGAACGTCTATCCTTGCATAACGCTATTTTAACAACGTTATGCTTTAAAATTGAAAATTTAGCGTCATTATCAAATTCTTGTCGTAGTTTAATATGTTTAATACCCGTGACATTCGCTCAACAGAAGACGTACTTAATATCTGTCTCGTAATTACAGACTGTGTAGTAATGGCGCCGTATTCGTTAATGGTAGCATTGATTAAGACACAAAATATTGAAATACTATCAAGTTCCACGTAATTGTTCGAAAGGTCTACTAATATAAACAAGTATCTGGGAAATAAATTTGAGAGTGTCTACAACAAAACTGGACGATACTCTGCCATCATTGACTTGACAGGTGCAGTGTATCTCGTGGAAGGATTTGGCTGCCCTAATGTAACCCTAAGCTATTACACTGGCAAGAATTAAGTAAATTAGCAAAGCCATTAGCAAAACACTCTGCAATTGATTATGTATCGCCTGAAAAACAATTTTTCGATAAACAATTTTTTATTATTACAATGGCTCTTGTGCCTGCTGTATTTTAAGCTACGCTCCTATTACGATGAACATATTAACAGAAGAGAATGATGGACTTCTAGCCATACTCTTTTAGCAATTTGAGTGTACACGTCACTATGGCACTTTCATCAAACACTTCAAACTCAGACGTATCAGCAGCGAACGAATGAATAAATGGTTGGTGTGGACGTAGGGTACCAACTATTGTGTGTATATTGCACTTACAACGTTTGTCGTCTTACCCCCGTTGTTATATTTTGAGTTTAGAATTTTGCTTTAAGCTTTTCGGCTCTGCTTTTTGTTGACTGCAGACTATGTTTAGCTGTTATATGGTTGTTTTCTACGTTCATACTTGGCTTGTAAAATTTATATATGTTTTGTTAAAATTGCGTTCCTATTTCATACGTATTAGCGTAAAATATAATAATACTAACAGCTGCACTAACTAGGTTTTTCGATACAGCGATTAATCTCCGGTTGCCAGATACAAGTAGTATTGGTATCTGGTTAATATTTTGTGCTCTATTTGAGTACTTATACGTTTTTACGATATATTTTGCAGTAAACGTTTTTGTGTTTTACAAAGAGGCCTTTCCAACTTTAAGGCATGGTTGGGGTGGTATGTTGTTAAAAATTGGCTATTAATTTTGGAAACTACCGATATCATGAAGTAATTTAAGTTAATACAATTTACCGCGCCGGAAACTAGCTTATACCTGATTATCTACTAACTGGAGGTCAGCGCGTTTTCCATTTCATCTACCATTATTTGTCTTCTTCATGTCAAGTTGTACTTTGCTACCCAGTTTTTTGTACGAACGGTGGCACTGGCACAGTCAATCAAACATTCATACGATGTATGTTACATACTTAATGAAAACATCCTTTTTAATGATTGCAAGAATTGCAGTTTCCAGCCTCAACAAACCGTGAAATATGTCCCCCATAAGGTGTTTTATGAACCATACCCTATACTGAAAACGATTTGCTGAGGTGCATTATAGCGTGAATCCATCATAAATTTTCAAAACTATGGCATCTTAAAATAGCCTCTAAACATTCTGAAATTTTATAAAGTTCATACTACGGAGCGTATTGTACCCAATAAGCACCAGTAATTAGTAACAAGAGCGAGCCAACCTATACATGAAATCATTTTCGAGTTGATTGCAATTGCGCTGATTAGATAAGGTTTCTGAGATAAATAAGTTACCCACATCATGGCCCTATTGCAACTTATGACTGATCTGAACACAAATTATTTTGACTCCACTTAAACTCTGACATGAGTAGGAGATTCATATGATGTTCAAAGACATTGCACATTTTGTTATAAAAAACACTAAATATTTTAGGTTTGCCCACTGGTGGTCTCAGCGCGCCATATGATGTAATTTTTGTCTGACGTTAAACCAAATAACCGTATGTAATTTTCATCAACTAAGCGGAAAGAACTTTGTTTTTGGACATGATATTGTTACAGCATTATAGAAATTGTGTGATAGATTTCGCAATTGCTAAAAGCATGGTTAAGTTCCGCTCAGTTCGGCTGTAGCGCTTAAACTGTTTAAAGACCATGGGTTAAATACTCCCGCCTACATTAACATCCCGTCTTTTAATATTAACCACACTTATTTAGGTATGTTTGACGTGTTTAATACTGCACAGTAGAGTTAAAAAGGAAAAGGTCATCTTAGGCTTTCGGCACCCATCCAATGTCATGACTTTCGGTTTTCATTGTAAGATAAGAAATTACGTGATTATAGCGTTATTGAACGCTTATACCGTTATTACCGGCGACTTGTAGATTTTGAATCATCTTGAATGCGTATCACACAAATGAATTCGTCATTTGAAACACACTTCGGTTGAGTCCAAAATGAAATAGTGTCACCCTATTGATAGAGTCATATTTTAAAAATTAATAAGCTATGTCTGTAGGTTTCAAATTTATATTAAAAATAAAATATTTACTCACAAATTGACTATTAGTTAGAAATTTAATAATGAACCATTTATCCTATGGATGATAGTTTAAACTCGAAATAGGCTGCAGTGTTAGTAAATGACAACAATTAGGCTCACGCTGGGGATACCTAGCTGCAGGGGGGGGCTATAATTTTACTGTAAACGCCATAACCAATGCCGAAACGGTCTGTCACACACCCAGCTTTAGAAGTAAATGGCTCATTGCCCTGAGCAATTTTAGTTTTATATATAACAGCTCACTTTAGTTTTATAAATTAAAAATCAAATTTATCAGATGTCTTCCAAATTACTGATTTTGACGTCTGCATTCTCTCACTGCTTGATGGAAAGCGCGGCTTGGTCACCAGTCTGGACACCTGAAATGCCAAAAAAATGTTTTCAATCCGACCTGTACATAAAGAGACTAGATTAGCATTTAGGTCGGAACTCCTTTAGTGTGCTGCGCTCCTGCCTAAAATTACTAAAATACACCAGGTCCGGTTCTGTAAATTTAGAGTCAGGGTAATGAACCGAAAATTGACTGGAGCGCACAGCGATGTGATGAATCTGATCAGTTTGGTAAATTGGAAATGCGAAAATTTGGTACATTTAAACGAATTTAGTGAAAACCTTTGATGAGAACCACAGTCAGCCAACCGTTTTACCACTGTGTTTCGTTAGCTATGCCTCAGCTGTGCAACCTGAAATTTATCAATTTTATAGATACAGCAATAATTTGGGCGAGCTTTATGTTCAAAAATGTGTCTTTCAGCAACCTCTATGACAAATTTGTTTCGATTGTTTGCGTTCCCGAAGGTCCGTCCACCTTGATAACCAAAATTTTAGAAAAAAATTGTCTTAATGCATGTGTAACGATATAATTATTTATTAATGATAGGATATAATGGTATACCCTGGGCATGGCGCGGGCTATTTTAGATATGATTCAAACATCACTGACAAGCTGAGTAGAATGGTAGTAAAGTCAGCTAAATCGGTTTACCGACTAACGACTTATAGTTAGGTAAATGCTTTAGGCTTTGCCTTAAGCTTAGGATCGTACATATAGATAAAATTACTTCTGCACTCACGAATTCGGCTCAGCACGTCAATGTGATACGAATGGTATGTAAAATTAAACAGTTACACAGAAATTTATTTCGATTTTTTAGATATCGAGGAGAGACATTTGGGAACCTAAAAAATGGAAAATATTCCGTCAAATGTGGACGAAACGAACATTTTCTTAACCAGATTGTCGAGATGAGTTCAAAATTATCATTGTAACTTCGAAATTGACCAATTCCGGGCTGGGAGGTAACCATAGGACCATTCTAAGTGACCATAATCGGTTTGGATATGGTTTTGTGAAAATTTTGACAATTTATTAGGTGTTCAAAGAGCATGTAAAGATTTCCATCATAACTGATAGAAGCCATACAGAAGTCACTCAGCATTTGATTCCTGATTTTAAATTTACAAACCGGACATAGGTGTATTTTTTTAATGATATATGCCAAATATTTATATTAGGAACAATACAGAACAGTTAGCTAAGGTGTTGCTGTTACTATTTTAACTAGAATAGTAACAGTTCACTAAATATATCACAGCTCGGTATTTAAAATATTTTTTTTAAAATTTAAGGCTAAGTCGAACTGAAAATCCAGACTTGCTTTCCTGTAACAAGTCCAATCTACGCAGAAAATGACAGAAATCAAAATAATAATTTCAATACAACTGATAAATTTCATTTTTAATTTATAAAACTAAAGTGAGCTGTGATATATAAAACTAAGTTTGCTCAAGGCAATGCGCCATTTACTTCTAAAACTGGATGAGTGAAAGACGGTTTCGGTATTGGTTATGGCGTTTACAGAAAATTATTTGAGGCTATGTCTTTAAACACTGCAGCCTATTTCGAGTTTAAACTATCATCCATAAGATAAAAGGTGCATTATTAAATTTCTAACTAATAGTCAATTTTAAGTAAAATATAACTCTATCAATAGGGTGACACTATTTCATTTTGTAATCAACCGAAGTGTGTTTCAAATGACGAATTCATTTGTGTGATACGCATTCGAGATGATTCAAAATCTACAATAACGGTATGAGCGTTCAATAACGCTATAATCATATAATTTCTTATTTTACAATGAAAACCGAGTCATTATACCGGATGTGTGCCGAAAGCCTAAGATGGCCTTTTCCTTTTTGCTCCACTGTGCAGTATTAAGCACGTCAAGCCTATCTGCATATGTGTGGTTAATATTAAAAGACGGGATGTTAATGTAGGTGGTATTATTTAGACCATGGTCTTTAAACGGCTTAAGTGCTCACAGCCGAGCTGAGCGGAACTAAACCACGCTTTTAGCACTTGCAATATCTTTCTACATTTGCAACAACACAATTTCTATAATGCCGTATCAATATTCTAGTCATGTCCAAAAACAAAGTTCTTTCCGCTTAATTGATGAAAATTACATACGGTTATTTGGTTTATCGTCAGACAAAAATTACATCATATGGCGCGCTGAGACCACCAGTGGTCACCTAAAATATTTAGTGTTTTCATGACAAAATGTGCAATGTCTTTGAACATCATATGAATCTCCCACTCATGTCGGAGTTTAAGTGGAGTCAAAATAATTTGTGTTCAGATCAGTCATAAGTTGCAATAGGGCCATGATATGGGTAACTTATTTATCTCAGAAACCTTATCTAATCAGCGTAATTACAATCAACTCGAAAATGATTTCATGTATAGCTTGGCTCGCTTTGGTTACTAATAACTGATGCTTATAGGGTACAATACGCTACGTAGTATGAACTTTACAAAATTTCAGAATGTTTAGAGGCTATTTTAAGATACCGTAGTTTTGAAAATTTATGATGGATTCACGCTATAATGCACCTCAGCAGATCATTCTCAGTGTAGGGTATGGTTCACAAAACACCTTATGCGTAACATATTTCACGGTTTGTTGAGGGTGGAAACTGCAATTCTTGCAGTCATTAAAAAAGGTTTTCATTAAGTATGTAACATACATCGTATGAAATTTTGATTGACTGTGCCAGTGCCACTGTTCGTACGGAAAACTGGCTAGCAAAGTACAACTTGACATGAAGAAGGCAAATAATGGTAGATGGAATGGAAAACGCGCTGAACTCCAGTTAGCAGATAATCAGATATAAGCTAGTTTCCGGCGCGGTAAATTGTATTAACTTAAGTTACTTCATGATATCGGTAATTCCCAAAATTAATAGCCAATTTTTAACAACATACCATCCCAACCATGCCTTAAAGTTGGAAAGGCCTCTTTGTAAAACACAAAAACGTTTACTGCAAAATATATCGTAAAAACGTATAAGTACTCAAATAGAGCACAAAATATTAACCAGATACCAATGCTACTTGTATTTGGCAACCGGAGATTAATCGCTGTATCGAAGAACCTAGTTAGTGCAACTGTTAGTATTAATTATTATATTTTACGCTAATACGTATGAAATAGGAACGCAATTTTAACAAAAGATATATATAAATTTTACAAGCCAAGTATGAACGGAGAAAATAACAATATAATAGCTAAACATAGTCAGCAGTCAACAAAAAGCAGAGCCGAAAAGCTTAAAACAAAATTCTAAACTCAAAATATAACAACGAGGGTAAGACGACAAACGTTGTAAGTGCAATATACACACAATAGTTGGTACCCTACGTCCACACCAACCATTTATTCATTCGTTCGCTGCTCATACGTCTGAGTTTGAAGTGTTTGATGAAAGTGCCATAGTGACGTGTACGCTCAAATTGCTAAAAGAGTATGGCTAGAAGTCCATCATTCCCTTCTGTTAATATGTTCATCGTAATAAGAGTGTAGCTTAAAATACACCAGGCACAAGAGCCATTTTAATAATAAAAAATCGTTTATCGAGAAATTGTTTTTGGCGATACATAATCAATTGCAGAGTGTTTTGCTAATGGCTTTGCTAATTTACTTAATTCTTGCCAGTGTAATAGCTTAGGGTTACATTAGGGCAGCCAAATCCTTCCACGAGATACACTGCGCCTGTCAAACCAATGATGGCTGCGTATCATCCAGTTTGGTTGTAGACACTCTCAAATTGATTTCCCAGATGCTTGTTTCTATTAGTAGACCTTTCGAACAATTACGTGGAGCTTGATAGTATTTCAATATTTTGCGTCTTAATCAATGCTACCATTAACGATACGGCGCCGTTACTACACAGCCTGTAATTACGAGACAAATATTAGGTATGTCTTCTGTTTAACGAATGTCACGGGTATTAAACATATTAAACTACGACAAGAATTTGATAATGGCGCTAAATTTTCAATTTTAAGGCATAGCGTTGTTAAAATAGCGTCTAACCAAAAAACTCTAAAAATTAGCACAGACCAGCAGTTGAGCATGGGTTTCGATGCATGTAGTTCAGTGCAATGCCATTTAACCCTTCAATAATTTACCATTAATTTGCCTCTATCGCACTAATCTGTTCATGTAGTAACTATATAACATTGTGTCCATAAATGTTATTTAGCAGAATTGGTTATCGCGCTAGCATTGCATTAAGTATTGCGTATGCGGAACAAACTCATGATCATACTATATTGTTTCTAAACATGGACTGCGGAAGCGGGTGTGCAGACACATTCTTGTAGCCAAGGATTAATGAGAAATGCAGTGTGTTATCAACAACAAAATATCGGCAACAAAATATCGTGCCATGGTCGCATATAAAAATAAATGAGTTTGTTTAATGTTCTTGTTGACGGCCATTTCAAACCAGACAAATGGAAATAATAATATGCTACACTTTTGTACTAACATTTTCAGCCCATCGCATAAATATTTGTCAGAGCAGCTGAAATAACAGTTTGATCTGACACATCTGCAAAAAGTCGCATTGCCCTACAGTTGTTTCAATTAACAACCAGTGTCACTGTATTTTTACACAATTTTCCAATAATTGCCCGCAAGAAACAAATAACGTAGTTTGTCTGTACATCATTTTCAATGAAAAGTTGAAACATCTACAAAGATTAAAAGAAAAATAGGTTGGAATACAAACTTACGGGCCTGAAACAATGTAGCGATTGTGTCATTGGATAAGCGCTGGATAAATCAATATTTACATTACTACTATATTGGGTCGGAAATTAACATTACACTCACAACTAAATTAACATTGATGTTATAAAACAGAAATGCTAGTTGCTACAGAATAATCGTAAGCTTAGCGAGCCATAATTATCCCATTATAAACTGGTTTTTATAGTGTATTTAAACAAAACAAGTGAAAATATATATAATAGAATAAAACACATTATCGAGTACAAACGTTACATCGCATCAATTGTCAATATACAAAAAGGCAGAATAAAGCTTGATGAACGAAGGTCTCGCTCATGGTGCTCGGAAATTGCTGAACTTAAAAGATGCTATGGCCGTAAAATGGAAAAAACTAGAATTTCTGTATTTGAAAGATTGCATTAATTCACAGCACATCATAGCGTTTGCATAAATTTTTATTGCTGTTACTAGCATGATGGAATGATTTTATAAGCTAATAACAGAAACTTATGTACAACAATATTAGTTATATTTTATATAAACATATTGCATTATTATGCTGCATTAGTGCTATGCAGCAAGCGTAAGATACTATACGATACGTAAATGCTATATGATACGTAAATGCTATATGATAGGTCGTTCCTTCATGACCAAAAATTATTAAGCAGCATAAAAATTACTGATTTGGACATTTGGTCCGAAAAAACCTGTCTTTATCATGTAGCCATTAATTTTCAGTTTGTTCCACAGTAAAAATAATCAAATTGCAGTTACTAAAGACAGCTGCCTTCTTACGAGTTCCTCGACGGGATTGTGAGTTTTAAACTGGCAGAAATTCAACGAAATATATGTATCATTAATAGCATTCGTTCCTAATTTTTGAACCAGTCACAAAATTCCTCATTGGTTTTCGCTTTTATGTATTACAGTATAAATACTTGGAATATCCAACTGCTTCATTAGGTATTAGTTTCAATCATCGGGGCTACTTGTAGCTTCCGGTAAGTTTTATTATTTTTAAATGTAAAATGTCGAAAAAAACTATAAGCAATATTGGCGATATGGGTGTTCCATTGTGTCCAAATTATCAGTAGCCTTTTATATCATAACGATCAAAAAGGTGCGTTGTAGAATTGGAGGTTTCCTATGCAAAGTATCATTGCCAAATTTTAGGTAAACTCGGCACATTCTAAGAATAACTATAGAACAATGTCACATAACGTATCATTTAAAAATCAAATAAAAACATTTAGTAAAAACAAAAACTAATAATAAAAACAGAGCAGAAAAACAAAGAGAGAAATAAGCAATATTCCCAATGTTGTTTAAGTTCCAGCATTTGGCTACATGAAATAATATAAAATGCTATATAATTTTCCAACAACGGGCTAATTTTATTAAAATCATATAATTTTGAACCAGTTCGATCAATTTTTGCGTCTTGTCTCGTGTATCTGGACCTCGCATAATTGAATCTTTATTGCCAAAAATCGGTTTTGACTAGAAATCGTATTTAAAGAACGGCATACCCAAATATGTGATCTGTATTGTCTGTTACGATGCCATTCTAAATATTTGAGCAATGTTTAGCAAAACCGAATGCAAAAATACTTTGGATAAAGAGCATTTTAAACATTTAAAATATTACAACCATAAGTTTGGTAACATTTGCTGTTACTGAGGGTATAGTTAAAATGGAGTAACAGGTAAATAATTTGTATCACTGACACACTAGTTTTGCATTTCTTTCCAGTTGTTATACTTGGTGTTTTTCAACGAGAATATTCTGTTATACAGACCATACAAGTTTGTTTCAAAGGGGGTTTACAGACGAAAACCTCATCCAAATACTCCATTGATCTCTCCTGGCCAAAATACGATTCCATTATATTTCTTTATTCTCAAATCCAAATTTTGAAGCCTGCAATAGTTGCGAGAAATTAATTTGTTCTACAGTAATTAAGAAGGAACTAAGAATCTGGCTAAAGCGGCATCAAATCTCGTAATTAGAGTTTAATATTATAAGGGCGACTTATTTACTTCCCAGCTCAAAATAGGCTTCCATTGGAAGTTTTTCTTACCGCAGCAGGTCAAACTTTACAAGCAGGTAAATTAAAGAGATCTCTGATCATATAAATTTTTCAAAATATTTAAAGGAATAAATATATTTATAACACAGCTGATATATATGCGCCAAAATATTGAGGACTGTTCGTTTGGCGGCAATAAATTTGTTTCAACAATTATCACAGTTACATTTCTGCGAATCTACCATCTAGGTTCAAATTCCATTTCGCATTTTAAGTTAGAAAAACAACGGCTTTTTATTATTATTGAAATGCATCTCGAAAACAAAATTGCGAAGTTACGTCTTCCTGAAACTTAATTACTACAATTATAAGTTTTTGCCTAGTAGCTATACGATCTTAGGTCAATAAACAGCTTCCTGATTTACATGCGTCTTCAATTCCGTGTCGGGTACGCATTGCTTTATTTAGTACAAATACCTAGAAGTTATCGCAACTAATATCCAATTGTGGCTGCAGTTGCTGCTTGTTTCAACAACGTCTCCGGGTCGATGGTCGACCTTTGATGAGAAGCACAAGCGGCGGCGCTCGGCGACGTTGCAACGTATGCGGTTGCTGTACCTCCGGTGTCGGATGCTCCGTTGGTGAAATATGCAATTGCACCGGGGGCTCCGCTTCCGTTAGCGGCAGCAATATATGGATATGGAATGTATGTTGCAGCTGCGGCTGCGTGTTGGTATCCGGCAGCTGCAATTGGGAGCGTTTGCATCGCCGCCGGTTGCGTACCGGGAGCTGGCGGTTGACCTGGAGTTGTTTGTGCTGTTGGTATAGCATACGGCATATAGTAACCTAAAACAAAAAGCTTTTAAACTTAATCTCTGTTACCTTTGTATAAACCACGCATGGACACCCAATGCTGTTGTGCCGCATCACTGGCACTACATTAAGCAATTTTTTAGCAGAACTTAACTTTTCGCTAGCCCGGTGTTTACGGCATAGTTTAGTCTGGCACGTTTTCACGGGCCAGATGTGATACATATACACAAATATAGAAAACAAATAAAAATAAACATGAAAAAACTGTAAATTGAAATACAAAATTTAGAAATAACTATAAAAAATGAAAAACGCGCCAGGGTTATATTATAATATAAAAAATTGAAACAGGTTCTGTCTTGTGAATCTACATCCTTGTTTAGTGATCCACTGTTAACGTAGTAATTCCGGGCTTCGAAAATTGGGAGGGAATTGGTTTAAATCGATTTCAAAGAGTAATTTTGAATTACACGCAGTATCACAGGCAATTTAAGGTATCCTCTGTGAATCAGAGTGTTTCTCTAAACTTAAAACAGCTATAAACAAGCTTTCAAATCATCACAAAAAATGGCCGCAACGACACGAACCAAATAGTTATTCAAAATCCAACGGCATTCTATCGAAAATAACATCTCAGTGCTATACCCTTTATCAAAGTTTTATGCGAACTAACTAAATAGAGCTGACATACTTGCTGTTGCTGGCTGCTGAGGCATAACAACAGCTGCAGGTGTTGCAGTTGCTAAAGGTTGCGCTACGAAATAGGCCGACGGTGCTGCTTGATGTGGCTGAGCCACATACTGCTGAGCAGATGGCGACGCAACCTGTAAATACGTTGCAGCTGCTGCAGCAGGTGAAACTGCAACGCTTGCTGCAGACGGACTGGTTGTCGCCGCCGTCGCAATGCTTGGTACTGCTGTACCAAGCGCTGCGCTTGATGCTGCATAACTTATTTGCGGCACAGCTCCTGTTGCTGAATAGCCAGTTGCAGCAGCAAATGAAGGATTATTTGTTGGGGATGCTGTCAATAGCTGAAGACCGTTTGCAAGCGAACTTGTTGCAAAAAACGTTCCATAATTTTGCGGTATCTGAGGATGTTGTGGACTCCCGCCATATAAATAAGTCGACTGTTGTTGCTGTTTATTTGGGAAGGCTTAAATTCAATTCATTCAATCATATATGTTTGACTAGGGTAGTTACAAAAAACTAACGCGCAGATTCGTGTTACGGTTTTCGCTTGAGAAGACAGACTTCTGAATTTTATGAAGAATAAAATCATTGTTAAAATGTAAAATACAAGTGTCCACAGGAAGACTATGTGGTTACCCTCTAAGTGTCGAACATTCCTAATACGATCAAACCTCAACCCCTCCCCGAACCGGATGGCAGCAGAAGGTATTGACAGAACTGGCATTTTCAAACTTCAAAAATTTACGCCACACTCCACCCCGCCGGCACTTTTACTCCCCCATAGCCGACATTTGCTACCTATAATCTAAAAGAAGATATTGCTGCCAAAAGTATTATCAGTATCATTGCTGGTTTTGCACTTTTTTGATAATTTTGGGGCTGATTGTTTGTTTATTCAGTGCTACAATTTTTACTAAAGCCGTCCATTAAAGGTCTCATAAGGAGCTGATTCTTCATCGTAGAATTATTGTTGTTCGGAAACGGATTTAAAGTTTTGATCTATTGCATTCCTGGATGTAAAAGGCAAAGGTAGACTACAGGAAAATAAAATCATTACCACAATAGTAACATGATTATTTGTCACTTTCATATTATCATATAACTTAACAACAGATAAATTCTAAATCAAAGCATTCTGAAGTTAAAAACGGCAAGGAAACTAGCAATTTCTAAAAGACTATTTTCTTTGCCGTTATCTTACATTGTTAGTAATGGCTTATCTTTTTTCTATTTTTCTCCAAAGAAACCGGATTTGACCTGCCTATTTTTCGGATATTCGGATGCCTATACTTGGGTTAGACAGCAGCCATGAAATTCGTCAGCTGGCCGTTGTGAAATCCTGATCTGCCGGCCTAATTCTATTCGCTTAAAATGAATCAAACTACACTATCGACGCTTTTTGATGTAATCGTCAATAGCAAATTTACTTTGGTTCTCTGGTTTGTTTGTATTGTTGAAATTGTTTAGCTTATTTTAAAACATTGATATGAGCCAGATTCTTGCTGATAAACACGGTCTTACTGTTTGAGCTGCCAAAATATAATATTTTACTCGTTCATTTACAATCGTTATATTTTGTGTAGACTACCCGTTTTGTTTTGTTATATATTATTTTTGGAACACCTTGTGTTTGGAAAGCTTCATGCTGTAGTTGCGAATTAAAATTTGATGCGGCAATTGGTGCTCGGGTTTCAACGGTATAATCTAAAGTAATACGAGCTCATGGTACCTAGGTGTAGCAGGTGTAGGGGTGGGACGGCGACTTCAAGGTTTATGAGTTCGACGCCTGTTGGGGTACGTGTTGGGGCGGGGGTCGGCAAATCAGCTATAACCCCTACCCATATGAGAATGTATTAAATCTAAAACGACACGCAGCGATGTAATCAAGCGCGGTGGGCGAAGCACACTTGTAGCTGTTCGCCTCCTGCAGAATAACGTACCGCGATAGGGAACAACTGACGTTCAAACGAACAGGCTTAACATTCTTATATATACATCTTTCAACTAACAAAATGTAGCGGTCACACTCGGACAATCAACTCAACTCACCAGTAAACAGTAAGTATTTAAACTAAACATATCGCAAAATTGAAACCAGGAGCGTCGCACGCCCTTCAAAACTGGAGGTGGCCGGTAAAAAAGTGGAGGTGCCGGTCGCATATATCCATTTTATTTTTTCACTTTTGTCACCACAGAGCGGAGGGAGCTCTACTACCCACCCTTGTTGCAGCGCCTCTGCTTGCAATCCCTAGTAAAAGTCAGTGCAAAACTAAACAAAGCTGTTATCGCCTTTTAACATAGGTATAAGTATATCGCTAATCTCTATATCGGATGAATATTACAAATATACCTGTTTGCGACATTGGAACGTAGAAATTATTTGCATTTGAAGTGTTGGTCAAATGTGCTGGTGCACGATACGTGCCGTTGATAATGGCCAAATCCATAAGTTGTTGCTTTTTCAAATCATCCATGCCTTCTGCTCCTGGGTTCAGCAAGGTTTCCATAGCTTTTTTTGCTCTTTCAAGCTTAAAGTTATATGTAAATACGTAATAGTTGCCACATCAATAAGCTAATGTAGATTATAGGCGTGCCAAGGGAGTAAGGTAAAGATTAATAGCATTCTAAAGATCGGATTCATTAAAAATGTCCCCCTGACCCCCGCACCACGAACTCATCTCATGCACGCAGAAGGCGCGACAAATTTGGCAAATATATTCAAAAATTTATCAAAATTGTGCCAGAAGAGAAATTCTGCTTTTAGATATGTCAAAATTGGCCCGTTGTCGTACCTCCCAACAACCACACTCCGCTGGCTGGAACAATCTACTCAACTACACTCATAAACTATGGACATGAATAATGCTGATATTCCAAATATATATGTAGAGCGTTTGTAATAATCAAAATTATGATCATATCAGTTGTACTTGGATGGCAGGAATACGAGGTTATGAAACACATTGGTTTCCATAATTTTGCCACCTTTGGCGGCCCGAAGTAACCCTAAGAGGCGGAAATAAAATGCAGGCCATACCGTTCTCGATATACTAAGTTTAAGCCTTAGTCTTAGCCTAAGCTAAGCTCCTTATATGAGACATAAACTAAGCCTAAGCCTAAGTAGAGGGGCTCCCGACCCCCGCACCCCGGCTTAAACTGCTTTCTAACCTCAGGCTTACTTGGTCTCCTTTAACAATCAACTTTTGTAATTTTTCGATAAATTGTATGTAAAGGATTTGGGTATATCTGTAAGTTTTTGAGGTTGATGAATGAGAGATAAAGCAACGGTGATTGTGAGGAATGCTTTCCATTACTGCTTGTGGCTATAATGGAAATTATATTTATGTCCACAAAATGCCCATACATGAAAGCATATTTATATATTCATCACATATTCATCATATTCACTACACGATACACAAATTAAATCGGCCATTCAAAATTTAAATATCCTTGCTGTTCAAATGAATTGTGGCGTTCAGTATAAAATGTACTAAATTAACGCTTAGCTAACGAAACGATAACGGATTGCAATTACTCGTGTGCAATGTGGCGACGCTTTGCACTAAAGTTTTAATGGCATTTTCAAGAGCTACGGTATTTCATATTTTTCAGGAAGTCCGCATTCACAAATTTATGAAATGTTACGAATCGTAATACTAATCATTGAACATTCATACCCTAGGATGCCTTCAATGCAATTTGTGTTAAACATATTGCCCCACAACAGATTCAAAATATACTGAATATCATGTAACCTGACTACAATACAGTCTCATTATTTACGACCATATACAGCGTGTCCCATAAGTAACCCCCGGAAATATCGTGATCCCTCACGCCAAATAATAACCAATATCTAAAGGCGTTTTGGAATGCGCGAACTCTCACGTATAGCGTAGGCTTTTCATGAATAACACTTCCTTAAGTTCGAGCGGTCCTCCAAGATCACTGCATTATACCAGTCAAAAACGCACACTTCGGCAGACTTTTTGAACCATGTGAAGCTATAGAATGAACAGCCCTTCCGATATAGCCTGTTTCACGCACTACAGGGTTTGTGGTTTGTGATTGTATACCTACTCTTTCAATACTGCCCACTGAAAAAATCAGGAGCGTTTATATCAAGAGAACGAGCAGGCCTTTCGATATGGCCACTGTGCCCCAGCCAGCAGTCAGGCAAGGTTTCGTCCAACCAACGGCGCACAGGCATCGCAAAATGAGGAGGCGCTCCATCCTGGATAAAATGAAGCCAGTCAATATTTGGTAACTGATGAATATTATGATAAAATTCATTTCGCAGGTTCATTGGATTGTTGTCTGCATTCACAGTACCATTCAAAAAGAACGGCCCAAACAAATCCACCACATCACTTGTCGAGTCATACTTTCATATCAGGACATCCATGTGGCGTTTAATAGTGTTATGAGGGTTTTCTTCATGTCAATCAACACAATTATGACAAATAACATGGTCATTCATTATACAATAGCTTTCTTCTGACCAAATTACTTCGTCTGCTGATTCCACATCATGATCGAGACGTTGTAGTGCTTTTTTCACAAAATTATACCCTGCGATCATAATAATCCTCAGTCAGAGTATGCATTATTAACGTCGGTCTAAAACGTTTTACAAACAGACTTTTAACAATTCGGAAAACAGTCGATTTGCTAATACCGGTTTCAACAGCACAACGGCGAATTAGTTATTTCGGACATCTTAAAAATGATAGGAAATAGCAACTGTTTGTCGCAGTATCATCACATGCCGTCGATGGTCTCTTTGTGCGGGTCAAGTCAGCTACGGAACCTGTTATTAACTGAATCAATAGTTTTATGATATCGGGGCTGTGAAAAATGGATATATTAATTGTCAGAATTTAGAGATGAATTTGTCAGAACAGTGCTTGAAATTGTTAGAAAAATTTCAGTAAATTTCACTTTATCGCTGAAATGATGAATTTTAAGAATTATTATTAAATGTCGGAATACTGTCGAATTGTCTGAAAATGATGATGAGCACAAAACAGTAACGTAAAAATCGTGAGAACTGATAACGAAATTTACAGAAGATAACCATTATTTTAATAACCACGACAACAATAATCACAGAGAACACATGGATCTTTGGTATAAATACCAAATTAGTTTTAGCAACAACTTCACTTCATTGATAAAGTCTTGTTCATTTCATTCAGCACTTCAGTGTACTTATTGAATTTATGGAAGTTTGTGAGTTTAGTTCAGACCAAGATTCACTGTCGTTTATTAAAACCCCAAATTTTGTTAGTTTTACATCTTAAGCAAACAGGAAATATTTCAAATATCGTTTTTTTCCATCATTTAAGAACTGCAAAATGCTATGATTTTGGAAGCAACGCCGACTGGAAACTTTAAAATCGACCGGAAAGGCTTGCATACCCATGATGGGACCAGCCCGTCGCGGTAAGCCTCAGCCCTCAGGGGAAGGAGAAAGTGATGTTTTATACTTCATCTAGTTCAAGCTTTCAATCTGATTCGGAGAAACCTCGCAAGTGAAGGGGACACCAACGTTACGAAGTCGTGTAGCGTACTGTCGAAGAAGTGCAGCACTATGAGCAAATTTGAATTCAGCTGACGTCGAGAAATGGTGCCAAGATCATTCAATCCATCCAGGAAGAAAACATGATTTATATATTCTGCCTGGTTACAGAGTTAATGGACCGCAGGATCTATTTATGTTTCTCTCAACGCCGTTACTTATAAGCCGTGCTCTCAACAGTGACCTGCTACAAGTTGATACGACATATGAAATTTTGCTCAACGATTGTCCGCTTATGATATGTGGAACATCTGATACTGACAGACGATTCCATCCGGTGGGTATAGCCATCGTGTCAAGTGACGAAAAGGCTGATGCATACTATGAGTTATTCGGCACAGTAGTTAAATTAAGCGATCGAGTTTACGAAGCGAATTATGCACCAACATACATACTGGCAGACGGCAGTTCATCTATCACGGCAGCACCGGCAATGCTATTCCCGACTTCAAACGGCCTCATGTGCTGGGCTCATGTAATATCTGCGTTAAGGAGAAATAAAGGAAAAAATTTCCCGCCAAAGGTCTCGAAATCAGTGGAAGAAGATATAAAAGCCTTGCAGCTATGGTACTGCGACGACCTATTTCATGCAGCAGCCGATGTGCTTTCGGCCAAGTGGGCATACACTGATTCAGAACAGGTAGTTAATTTTTATGATCACCTTAAAAAGCAATGGCTAGATGATTTGTCGACATGGTTTGAAGGAGCAGCATTGGGATACCCTTCTACAATTAACGGTGTTGAGTCGCTAAATTCAAGACTAAAGCGTGCCAATACCCAATATAAACGACTCAATTTTGCTTCTGTTTTAAAAGAAACAGAAATGTTTTTACCCGAGTGGTCATCAAACAGCGAACGAAGGACATTTGCTGGAAGTGCAGATTTGAAAGAACATCAATATATTAACCAAACATTAAGATGTATCGAACGTACTAACAATGCTGAAATATTGTATGCTCGATCATACATATTGCGCTAAATCTACATAATGGACTTCGACGTGTGGAATACACTTTTCAATACAGGACATTTTATAGATTATGATCTGTTTACAAACTTTCTAAATTAATTTTATGTTGTGTATGAACGCGGGAAAGATCCGTGCCTATGTAGTTGTGCATGCTGTTTGAAAACACTGTTGCAAGCATATGATGGGTATAACGGCAAAGTATTATTTACAAATGCCAGCTCCTATGAACCAGACAAAGAAACTAGGTCGTATTACTAGAGTCGGCATGGCGCTCTCGCGTGAGCTTAATACTTTGTAGTTACTCAGCTAGCCTACTTGTTGATAACAGTAAATATGATAATAGTTTTGCTAAAGGTTATCAGAAAATTTAAATAGAATGCGGCAAAAATGTGTTTCATATAAATGGTTCATTAGAAAGTACTACCAAGAAAATGCTTCATAAGTGTAGATACTCAATGCAGAATATAGCTGAACACTTTCTATTTAGAAACTGTCTTTAGACAATAGGAAATGATAGGTAATACAGATAATGTTTATTGCTTGTATGCTAGGTGCAACAGATACATTTTCTTTTAATGTACATGTCTGTGTGTGTTGAATAGTTCGTTGTTGTACACAAAATTATAATTGTTCTGACATTTCAACCAATTTCTGACTTTTAATTCTTGCCATGTGAAAACGATTGCGGGAACATTGTCGTGCAATTTCACGGCTATGTCAATTATCTGAATACAGTCTTACTGCAGTTATTTGAACAGCCAAATTAAGTCAAGTATCTTAGATTTTGTTATACGTAGATATTTATAATGTGTTCGGTTATAATTTCTGAAAGTATGAGTGTTGTAATATATTAAGTCAGTCTCAGCAAAGTTTGAAGTTTTGCTTTACTTATGATACACCATATACTTGCCATAATTAAATATGTTTTACAATGTCATTTTTGAACAACAACAGCCACTCAACCATGAAGTCGATGCTAATATCTGACCTCGTGACGGCAAATACTGTGTTATTGTCCCGATTTTGCGTGCTGCTTTTAAAAACCTTCGTTTACAAATTAAGTATAATTTAGTGATTTTTATCAACGAATGCTGAAATTTGTACTTTTCAGCAAACGAAACAACAAACTCAAAGAAGTTTCTTCGAAAGGTAATGTTGGTCAATCTTGTTTTTGTACCGCAGGAAAGATGGGACAATAGAATTTATATGGATACTGTAAACGGAAATTACAAATTGCAAATTGTTGTGAAATATATGCATTGGATTAAAATTCACGCAAAGCAATGACTCCAAATGTTATTATATCTAATCTGCTCGTTGCTAGACCGGTCCACAATTACAGTATAAATAAAGCTTAGGAGCAATAATAAGATTCTCTGGCATAACTTATAACAAACAAATTGCTAGTTAGTACTTTTATTTTTGCCCGGTTTGGAGTATCTTCTGCGACAATGACAACATGTAATTCTTCTTCATCGTTTTCGGTCGCGGCGTCCGCAGATAATCCTAATCCAGCGCCAGGGCGGTTCTTGAGCGATCCTCGGCCACGAACCAATACACGGCAGTCGGTTTTCTGTTCGAGCTGCTTGACAGTCATTCCACGTGGCCCTAAATGAAAAGTAATCAATAAAATTAATTATGGTGTATACGTAATCACTGTGTCAATCACTTGCGCTTGGTTAAATAGATCCAGATTCGTTATCTCCTCCTGCAGTGTAAAGCTAACCACAAGACTCCATGGAGCACCCTTTTAGCACCATGGAAACTAGAGTACGGTTAGTATTTAGCAGAAGCAATGGGGCCCGTGGCTATCTGTTATCATGGCTATCGGGCGCGGCACCTCTGGTGATGGCGATGCTGGGCCACTGTTTAAAACTTCGAACAACCCATTCGGTAGTGAAGGTTGATTCACCGTGGAGTATGGATAACTGATTTTGACAGATTGTAAAACTACCTCTGTTAACACATTACAACAAAAAGAGTTATTTGTTAGCGGCAAGTTTCTAGAATTTGAATATATTTATGTCGAGACTTGACCGTTTTGATGGATGCTAAGCAAAATCGTCAAATCTAAGATGCGAAAAAAATTCCCATCATGGGCTGGGAATTCCCAACGGAATCAAGTCGATTCCCATCCCATTCCCATTTTCGTGGAAATTCCCATTTCCATGCATAGCCTGGAATAATATGTGACCGACCATCCTTAACGCGTTTAGAAACAGAATGAATAGCTATCTGATGAAATATGCAAATATGATCTGATGCAACATGCAAATTATTATCAGTATATAATGTCATGATATTGTAAATAAACCAAACTGGAAATTGCGGCATGCCATGTCACTGTTCCATTACGCTGGTTTTTTAATAAATATTTTCTAACATTCTCTCTAAAATTCTTTTCTTTCCAAAAATTCTTGCCGTAGTTTTTGCATACATACTTACTAAAATTTTAGTAAATAGTTTAGAGTTTCTGTTAAATGAATTTAATGGACAAAAAATCAATTTAATCTAAAAACCTAGAATTCTTCCTGCAAAATTGTAGTCTGGATATTTGTCAACCGGAACTGTAATTCGCTCTTGAATCGTAGTCATTTCTCCAACTGGATCTGGAAGTTCATCCATGATATCGTAACGTTGATGTTGCTGTAAACAGGAATTCAAAGCGATAAAAAGCATCTTCCTAATATCATAAGCTAGAACTGTTTATATATTCTTACGAACTTTATTTTACCTATTAAATGCTAAGTAATTTCGTCGAGCCATGTCGAATAGTACCGAAATTTATAGTGTATCATCTCCAATATTGACCATTTTCGAGCTGGAAGAATGGATATAAACTAAAAGGTTCACTTAAATGCACTGTACTTGACACAATTAAAAATTTCGTTAATTCAATTTAATACTAAAAAAATTTGATTTTCTTGTTATCTCCGGCTCGCACAAATTACCTATAATGGTTTCAATAGTGTCAAAACGATCCTTTTGTATCCTTTTCTATCTAGCTTAACTTAGTGTTTCGCGAAACAGAGACCTCATCCTTATCCAAACAAATTGTTTTTTCATAAATTTTCGAGCGATAATAGAGGCAGTTTTGAAAAGAAATTTGTTTGCATATATATGTATATATATAAGAGGACACGGATTTTCGTCTGTTTATTATTTATCTGAATGTTTGTCTTGGAACCATACATGCCGACGGTCGGTCATGCCAGGGGGGGTAGAGGCCCCACGGGGGGGGCGTGGGTCGCGGCCATCTCGGGGGGGGGGGGGGTAACCCCCCCGGGCCGGCCAAATTTGTCTAGGGGGGCGGGTCGGTCTCGTGAGGACCTTTTTTTTGATCGTCGGATGTATATTTTTCACCTACGTGTTCAGTTTGTCTACATCCACCGCAATAAACGCGAAGCCGCACATTGCACACGTTTTTTCACCGTATTTGTTGATCTACAGTAATTCTTTCAGTTATTTTAATCTATCTCTGCCTAAACTGGTGCCGATTCGGTCCCAGAACGCTCGTTAGGACAATCAAAGACACTTGTTGATTTAGCTGTTTCATGTTTTCATTGTAGCAATTTTATGTGGTATGGGTCTGTGGCATAAGAAAGCTCGCCCGTGGCTTTTGTCTGCTGAGCTATTGGGTGCGACTCCTACGGCGATGGAGTGTTCCAGTGCTATTTTAGTGCTGAGTTCGTGGTTAATCCACCGTGGACCATAGCAGACAGTCAATGTCTAAATCTAGTTAGTATATAAATAAGTATTTCGGTTAACTTTTATTTCAGGGAATGACGTCTTTCAACAAAAAGCTTTCCACAAATTTGCAGCTGCATATGCACCACTAGCAACAAGCAGGCACAATTTGCGCAAGTTTTGTGCTGCGCACCCCGGGGGGGGGGGGTGCTGCGCACCCCCAGGGGGTAACCCCCCTGGACTTTTCGGCCTCAGGGGGGGTTACCCCCCTACCCCCCCTGCCGGCATGTATGCTTTGAACCCTATCAAAAGTATAATAGATACGGCCCAACCCATATATATTCTGCATCAGCAAAGTCCAACTTAGGCTGTAAACATATTTTTAAACCCATAGGAGGTATAGTTTGGGGGTTAGGTAATTATGTATTAGCATATTATGTATTACGTACTGAGTTAATTTGGATGTCTGCATTCGCAGTCGTTCAGTGGGCGACGCTTCATCAGGAGGACCTCGTTTGATTCCACATAGGACCGTGTTCTATACCAATGTATATATATATATATATTTATACACATATATACACATATATATAAGAGGCGACGCTTCAGCAGGAGGACTGTGTTCTATTCTAACGCTATGTAAGCGTTTTTAATTAGCCTCTTAGCGTAGCGTTTATTTAGTACACGCAACCATTATAATGCAATGACGCAATTATATATTCGCGCACTCATCTATTTATGACGCAACGTTTCACTATTCAATAAATCATGCACATTTTGCGCTTTTCGAATTCCCTTTACATAATCCCAAGAAGGCGACTTCCGGCAAACACTCCCAGTCATCCCCAAAGGCATAAGAGCTGATGTTGTGAAATGCTTGTGTGAAGAACTCGTACCATTGGCAACGCGTCAGTCACTTTAGTTTGACCAGAAATATACGTGTGCCGTTCAGCGGTGATGCAACCGTTGGTCACTTCGGTGACCAACTGTTGGTTGTAGGAAACGGTGCTTTTCACCCCAACAATGCGGGGTTCGTCGAACTCCCCTTTGGCACAGCTGTTGACAAGACCGATCTGCTGATCAGCAACGTCTTTCCTAACCTGCGACTTCGTTTCAACGACCATGTCTGGCTAAGTCACCGAGCCATTTTCACACCGAAAAATGTTTCCTAGGAAAAGATTAACGCTGAACTCCTGAATCATTTGCCTGGCGACGTCAAAAGCTACAAGTCAGTGGACACTGTGCCCGATCCTGAACAGGTGGTAAATTACCCTGTGGAGTCCCTTAACAGCTTCGCACCTTCTTGACTTCTACCTCACAACCTACTTGTGAAGGTGGCCGCTCCTGTCATGCCTTTACGCAGCCTTGAGCCTCCAAAGCTTTGCAATGGCACGCGTCTAACAATCAACACCTTAATGCCGCATGTGCTCAAACCTACCATTCTCACAGGAATTGCCAAGAGAGACAACGTATTCATACCAAGGATTTTGCTTTTATTCCTTCTGACCTCCTCTTTGAATTAAAACGGCTGCAGTTCCCTCTCAAGTTCAGCTGAGCGATGTGTGCTTTAAAAAGACACCTAAGTTAATATGGTCTGTCCTATGTAAGTTATCTATACTATCGCCTGAATGAAAGCTGGGTATTTGTTTACAATGATATGAACAGCTTAAGGCTTGATTACAGATGTTAGCCAAAGCTATTCCGTTCTTCTGAACGAACTCTGATCGAAGTTGTCTATTAAGTTCATTGAGTTTGGAGAATTCGCACATGTCGAACATTCAATATACCTACGCAAAAAAAACTCACATAAGTTATGCTAATCAATTCCCCAGGCTACTATGCGGCAAAGCTTTTCCACGCCCGGGTATCAATCCCAGCTAATAATGTTATCTGCTTGAATGAATAAAACAAATCCTATCAAAAATTTTAATAGATTTTCTGGCCAAAATCAAATGAATCAAAACCAAATATATTCGACAGTGCATTACAGTATTATTGCAGTACACCGTTGACGACTGATTTGTCATTCGATGTTTGAATTTATTTTGCATCCATTCCAGTTGGCTCCACTACTCAGATCAAAAACATAATGCCAGTAAATATAAGTTTTTTTCGAAAACTTCTGTTTTCATTAGTCTGTTGATAGCCGAAAATTTTATAAAATTCGTGATTTTGAATAGGTGTGGGACCGATATATTATCGATGCTGAACTAAGTTACGCAAACGGAATGGTATCTAGTTTATTATTTTAACCATATAGGCGAACATTTTCTTCCGACTGAGTGACGTTACATAAAAGACGATTTTGGTGAAACATTTGTCAAGATAGATATCGAGTATGTTTATTTACTTTCTCAGGGAATTGGTACTAGAATAAAAATGCAGCAAGCAAAAATCGGTTCTAGCACAGACTTTTACAATCGCCCAGGCCAAAATTTACAGTAGTTTGCATAGAAATCGTTCCAAAGATTTAGCTAAACTAGTTCTATTACTACCTGTTTTTGTCACAACCGTTAGCAGTCACATCGTTTTCGGGTTTTATATAACTGTGCATTTTGCTTGCGTATCGTAATAGTCACTCTACAGTTGCATATATCGATTTGAGCTCAAGCCAGAAGTGAATTAGCAAATTTTTGCTAATTATACTGATACCTATTGAGAATTGGTCCAAATATTAATCTCGGAGAAAAGCCGACCGACATACGATGAGGGATTAGTAATAAACCCTATTATGCCACCTGGCGTTGTGAAGCTAGTATGTATAATAAAGCATATAAGTGAAGGACACTAAGCTTTAGTTTACAAAAGATCTGGGCACAAAAGATTTGCTAAGATAGTAATTTTCTTTGGAAAAACTGAATACTTGTGTGAAAAGAAGATACGGAGTAATGCTCCCAGGACTGGTTTTAAACTTTGCCAACGTCCGAAACTGCGTTGAGAAATTAATGGTATTTGAATTATTGCATTTAACTTTATTATACCATTTATTATCCTGGTTTGTTATAGCATTTGTCATTTATTTATATTGTTATAATGGCCCAATGGCAAAGCCCAAATTTTATAACCCATTTTATGGATTCGAATCGTGCTCTGATCTTCCGCTTTGTCGATTTTTGTGTTTTTATGTCGTAAATGTCTGATATATTATGTTGCTTTCAACGACGCATTCCATGTTGTAAATCATATTTTAAATAAATATTGGATGGTGCATTGACCAGGGATAATATAGTTTCATCATATGCTTGTTTCTAAATCGATAAATGTTGGCGCATTAGCTGAAACTACGATTTTACTACTATAAAGATTAAAGCCTTCGCGCAAAAATGGGAGCGAAAGCGTAGTATTTAGCACTCTACTCGCAAAACTATTTTTAGCCAAGGCTTCTCAACAACACAAATACACAACATGACAACTAACTATAAAGTATTCTAAGGTTAAATCAAAAAGGTTTCTCGTACTATGCAGGACAGTAGGATCCAGTTACTCAACATGTCACTAGATAAATTCTGTAGCATGGTAATGGGGCATTTAAGTTAATTTGTGTGCAGGCTGACACTTAAATGTCCAACAGCTTAAGCTCACTCTCAGGACATTGTTATAGTCACAGCTGACTGTGCACTTTGTCTTAGTAGACATAGCTAGTCTTTTTCTCTGTCCAGGTAGTTTGACTTGACTATGTCGGACAATTTTATGTCATTGCAATGCAATATATAAACATAAACCATATTTAGTGTACTGTTTTATGATGGTATAACAATATATCATCAATTATATATGAGTACTTTGATATACATTAATCGCGAACTATACGGGACATTTGCCAGCGTCTTCGCAGACTGCTGTGCAAAAACAGGCAGTGCGACGTAGCTATCTCTTTTGTCACTACAGTTAGCTACCACTCTATTGTGACATTGCGATAGTAACGGTTGACTCTAAGACATTGCTAAGTCACACTGCACTCAACTTATCGTAAACAACCCATAAGATCAACAGTACTTATAATCTGTACCAGTGCATTTCAAATTCTATGCTGTCGTAGACAGGGAATTCGATAATCTGTTGTAACACATTTGTGCTAAAAAACAAATCTTACTCATAGAAGTTGTCCCACTTTTCGACAGGAAAGTTTGTTGGCACATTAATTCGCTTTTTATAAGACTTGGTCTCATGTTTTCGTTCAAGTTAAGAAAAAATATAATTTCTGTACTTCTGTTTTACTTCAACAACCATCCTTTTGATATATTAGAACGTTGGCGCTCTAATTTACATTTCATCTAGCCTCAAAAGTTGTAATATTCTACTAAATATTTTGCCCGTTCAGTTCTTATCATATCAACCAAGGAGCCAAAAGACACCTTGCAACAAGGGTAGTAATAAACGTGCACCACCCTGGTAACTAAGTTAGACAGGAAGGTCATTGGTTCTGCCCCGAATTTCATATAAAATAAACGGAGATGATGATTATTGTTCCGGAATGAACTATTGCCTCCAATGAATGAGGCTTTATATCATATTATTAATCAGCCTGCCTTGTATGTTCTATTTAGCTTGCCACCTTTTATCTTAAATTGCTATAGCCATTATGTGCTATATCTTATCTTGCCCCCAGAACCCTTTCCGGGTGCCTGCGCGTTATTATTAGTTCCATACCACAGTAAGTAAATATGTTTTCGATGAATTATCTATGAACCTATAGAAGCTAGAGTTTTATCGTACACGAAGGCATTGACTGACTCGTATTAATTTAAGGAACTCTAACGGAGTGACGTCTTAGTACCGACCCGATTGCGGGCTCTCACGATCGTTTGGTTTAATGTCCAGCCTTCGACTTTCAGTTCATATTGCTCAAGCCCGCAATCGGGTAGGGTTGAAGACGTCACTCCGTTAGAGTTCCTTAAATTAATACAGTAAGTCAATCCTTCGTGTACGATAAAACTCTAGCTTCTATAGGTTGGTGGGTGATTTCATCGAAAACATATTTACTTACTGTGGTATGGAACTAATAATAACCGCGCAGGCACCCGGAAAGGGTTCTGGGGGGCAAGATAAGATCTAGCGCATAATAGGCTATAGCAATTTAAGATAAAAGGTGGCAAGCTAAATAGAACATACAAGGCAGGCTGATTAATAATATAATATAGAGCCTCGTGCATCAGAGGTAAGAGCTCGTGCCGGAACAATAATCATCATCTCCGTTTATTTTATATGAAATTTCGGGGCAGAACCAATGACCTTCCTGTCTCATCTTAGTTACCAGGGTGGTGCACGTTTATTACTACCGCCCTTACAAGGTGTATCTTTTTTGGCTCCTTGGCTCCTGTGATAAGAACTGAACGGGCAAAATATTTAGTGTAGAATATTTTACAACTTTAGAGGCTAGATGAAATGTAAATTAAAGAGCGCCAACGTTCTAATATATCAAAAGGATGGTTGTTGAAGTAAAACAGAAGTACAGAAATTATATTTTTTCTTAACTTGAACGAAAACATGAGACCAAGTCTTATAAAAAGCGAATTAATGTGCCAACAAACTTTCCTGTCGAAAAGTGGGACAACTTCTATGAGTAAGATTTGTTTTTTAGCACAAATGTGTTACAACAGATTATCGAATTCCCTGTCTACCCGACAGCATAGAATTTGAAAAATGCATTGGTAGCAGATTATAAGTACTGTTGATCTTATGGGTTGTTTACGATAAGTTGAGTGCAGTGTGACTTAGCAATGTCTTAGAGTCAACCGTTACTATCGCAATGTCACAATAGAGTGGTAGCTAACTGTAATGACAAAAGAGATAGCTACGTCGCACTGCCTGTTTTTGCACAGCAGTCTGCGAAGACGGGGGCTGGCAAATGTCCCCGTATCGTTCGGGATTACTGTATATCAAAGTACTCATATATAATTGATGATATATTGTTATACAATCATAAAACAGTACACTAAATATGGTTTATGTTTATATATTGCATTGCAATGACATAAAATTGTCCGACATAGTCAGAGTGAACTTGCCTGGACAGAGAAAAAGACTAGCTATGTCTACTAAAGAACAAAATGCACAGTAGGCTTTGACTATAACAATGTCCTAAAAAATGAGCTTAAGCTGTTGGACATTTAAGTGTTAGCCTGCACACAAATTAACTTAAATGCCCCATTACCATGCTACAGAATTTATCTAGTGACATGTTGAGTAACTGGATCCTACTGTCCTGCATAGTAAGAGAAATCCTTTTTGATTTAACCTTCGAAGACCTTATAAGTTAGTTGTCATGTTGTGTATTTGTGTTGTATGAGAAGCCTTGGCTAAAAATAGTTTTGCGAGTAGAGTGCTAAATACTACGCTTTTCGCTCCCATTTTTTGCGCGAAGGCTTTAATCTTTATAGTAGTAAAATCAGTAGTTTCAGCTAATGCGCCAACATTTATCGATTTAGAAACAAGCATATGATGAAACTATCTTATCCCTGGTCAATGCACCATCCAATATTTATTTAAAATATCATTTACAACATGGAATGCGTCGTTGAAAGCAACATAATATATCAGACATTTACGACATTTTAAAAACACAAAAATCAACAAAGCGGAAGATCAGAGCACGATTCGAATCCATAAAATGGGTTATAAAATTTGGGCTTTGCCATTTGGGCCATTATAACAATATAAATAAATGACAAATGCTATAACAAACCAGGATAATAAATGGTATAATAAAGTTAAATGCAATAATTCAAATACCATTAATTTCTCAACGCAGTTTCGGACATTGGCAAAGTTTAAAACCAGTTCCTGGGAGCATTTCTTGTTACCATCTCTTTCACACAAGTATTCAGTTTTTCCAAAGAAAATTACTATCTTAGCAAATCTTTTTTGCCCCGATCTTTTGTAAACTAAAGCTTAGTGTCCTTAGCTTATGTGCTTTATTATACATACTAGCTTCACAACGCCCAGGTGGCATAATAGGGTTTATTACTAATCCCTCATCGTATGTCAGTCGGTTTTTCTCCGAGATTAATATTTGGACCAATTCTCAATAGGTATCAGTACAATTAGCAAAAATTATCTTAATTCACTTCTAGCTAGAGCTTCAAATCGATATATGCAACTGTCGAGTGACTATTACGATACGCAAGCAAAATGCACAGTTATATAAAACCCGAAAACGATGTGACTGCTAACGGTTGTGACAAGAACAGGTAGTAATAGAACTAGTTTAGCTAAATCTTTGGAACGATTTCTATGCAAACTACTGTAAATTTTGGCCTGGGCGATTGTAAAAGTCTGTGCTAGAACCGATTTTTGCTTGCTGCATTTTTATTCTAGTACCAATTCCCTGAGAAAGTAAATAAACATACTCGATATCTATCTTGACAAATGTTAGCCAAAAATCGTCTTTTATGTAACGTCACTCAGTCGGAAGAAAATGTTCGCCTATATGGTTAAAATAATAAACTAGATACCATTCCGTTTGCGTAACTTGGTTCAGCATCGATAATATATTGGTCCCACACCTATTCAAAATCACGAATTTTATAAAATTTCCGGCTATCAACAGACTAATGAAAACAGAAGTTTTCAAAAAAAAACTTATATTTACTGGCATTATGTTTTTGATCTGAGTAGTGGAGCCAACTGGAATGGATGCAAAATAAATTCAAACATCGAATGACAAATCAGTCGTCAACGGTGTACTGCAATCATATATTAATGTCGCTATCTAAGATATTTGGTTTTGATTCATTTGATTTTGGCCAGAAAATCTATTAAAATTTTTGATAGGATTTGTTTTATTCATTCAAGCAGATAACATTATTAGCTGGGATTGATACCCGGGCGTGGAAAAGCTTTGCCGCATAGTAGCCTGGGGAATTGATTAGCATAACTTATGTGAGTTTTTTTTTCGTAGGTATATTGAATGTTCGACATGTGCGAATTCTCCAAACTCAATGAACTTAATAGACAACTTCGATCAGAGTTCGTTCAGAAGAACGGAATAGCTTTGGCTAACATCTGTAATCAAGCCTTAAGCTGTTCATATCATTGTAAACAAATACCCAGCTTTCCATTCAGGCGATAGTATAGATAACCTTACATAGGACGAGACGATATTAACTTAGGTGTCTTTTGAAAGCACACATCGCTCAGCTGAACTTGAGAGGGAACTGCAGCCGTTTTAATTCAAAGAGGAGGTCAGAAGGAATAAAAGCAAAATCCTTGGTATGAATACGTTGTCTCTCTTGGCAATTCCTGTGAGAAATGGTAGGTTTGAGCACATGCGGCATTAAGGTGTTGATTGTTAGACGCGTGCCATTGCAAAGCTTTGGAGGCTCAAGGCTGCGTAAAGGCATGACAGGAGCGGCCGCCTTCACAAGTCAGTTGCGAGGTAGAAGTCAAGAAGGTGCGAAGCTGTTAAGGGACTCCCACAGGGTAATTTACCACCTGTTCAGGATCGGGCACAGTGTCATCAGTTACTTGCTGACTTTGACATCGCCAGGCAAATGATTCAGGAGTTC
>JASANE010016763.1:0-24088 GCA_030248225.1 Trileptium ribeirensis | reverse complement strand
TGAAAATGCAACGATCTATTTTGTGTCGTGAGAGTTCAGGAACACCAAGCAAGAAAGTGGTGGAATTTTTAGACGACCCGTGAATATTAGACACCGGGCCAAAATTGTATACCAGACCAAATGATAGTTTTCCCGTGAAAACTACGAAGAAAAAAGCAATAACCACCCAAAAAGTTGTATACCACCCACAGCTGGCCCGAAAGAATGCAGGAGTATTTGTAGAAAATGGACGAAGAGTGATGATCGAGTAGCAAAAGCCAAATTGTTTTAGATTAAACAGTTAAATATACTATACGAACCTGTTTATGCTCCACAAAATTGCTTCAACGTTAAGTCACTATTCGAATCCGACAAGGACCATGTTATTAATTAACACGCATTCAATCCACTCCAAGGCTTCCATCCGACAATTTGAAATAGTATCAGTGTAATTATACATGTCCGTAAAGCCGAATGCTTGAAACCACACGGATTAACAACACAAAACTAACAATCTGAACTCACCACCACACCCATGAACAATACGAACTAACTCATGCACTTAGCGATTACAATCAATCTGTCTGATTTACATATAATCAACTGAATAACTTTCCGTTGTAAACTATCCCGAATCAACTCAAATGTGTTTGACATAAATTTAGAAAGTCGTTTATTTGTGCACGGGAGGAACAAATAAACGGTTTTATGCTTTGGTATGTTATGAAAATGGTCGTAATTTTGCATTTTTTTTTGGAAATAATGCATAATATAAATAATTTACTTTTTGGCACTTTGAAACAGTTCCAGTAACTAAATTTGGGACTCTCAAAATCATCATGTTTCCTCTTGCATTATCAGCAGCTGGTAATTTATTTTTGTCGAACAAGTGACTTTCAAGAATAAAGGGTGGAACGAATGCTTTCTAAAATTTCCTAAATTTTGCAGTTAGTAAAGTCAATTGAAAAATTACCTCCCACATCATGCGCTATATCAAAAATATGCATAAGTGTGGTAAAATACGAAGTAACGGAAAAATCCACAAGCTTGAACTTATTGTGTCAATCATGCGAATTAATGTGATAAAATGCAAAAACTTTAACTTTTGAGAGGGAAACACAGCTAAAACAAGGATGAATTCTTAGTTTAATAATAATTCAGAGTTCATATCAAATGTGATTTCAGCGTTAATCTCCTTAAATTGTGAAATTTTATGAGTTCTTAAAAATCAGTAAAATGTGATTCCTTTAACAACTCATCCTTTGTTATCATGCAATTATTTTCACCTTGAGCTCATGCTATTTTGTTATTTTACTAATGTTTATATATCAGCAAATACTAAAGTGACGCCGCATTGCTTATATATATATATGTATATATACGCATATATGTATATATACATTTATATGGTATATACATACATATAAAAATATAAATTATATATTGTGTGTTAGTGCATTTTCAACAAATACAGAAAGTGTACGAGACAAACTACAATTTGGAAATTTACTCCGTCTGAGCGGACCCATGACAATGTGACCCGAACTACAACCTGGAAATTTACTTCGTCTGAGAGTACCCATGACAGTGTGACCCACCAAAAAGGGAACCAGCGCAACTAACGACCCATGTCCCACCGACCCACCTCAAATTCCTGATTTGTCTTAAAAAAGTTACGGCCTTAAATATTTCACCAATGAACACTTCTATAGCGTATGTTGCTTGCAGACAAACTCTGTGCTTGTGTAACAGGACCGTTCCGGCCCCGTTACGAGTGTTTTCATGAATCTACCACCTAAAATCGTATTGGAACACGTTGGCACCTCTATCCCGTTTATAAAAATATACTGCGTATTATCAGTGGTTTATTTTATAAAAAATGCTGTAAAATATATGTCATATCTTATCAGTGGTTTATTTTTATAAAAAATGCCGTAAAAATACGTGTCATACCTTATCAGCGGATTATTTTATGCCATAAAATACATGTCACACCTTATCAGTGGATTATTTTATGCCGTAAAATACATGTCATGCTTTATCAGTGGATTATTTTATGCCATAAAAATACATGTCGTATTTTATCAGTGGATTATTTTATAAAAATGTCGTAAGACATATGTCATATATTATCAGTGGATTATTTTGTGTAAAGATACTATATGCTATAATGCGTTCTGATGCCGTGTACCATTATTTGAGTAGTTTTTGCTTTTATTTGCCGAATTCTTATCGGGACGAGTGTTATGATTTGAACAAACTAGGGAGAATTAAACTGTTATAACCGATTTTAAGACTGAACATGGAGCCCCGTACCGATGGAGAATGGAATCACGCAGAATCGGAGGAGTCGTCACCACACGTTGAAACTGACGGTTAGGACCGTCCGGGAATAAGAGGCCCCTGGCTACACGGTCAAGTTAACAAGTTTATAGGAATAGAAACGAAAAAATGTCAAATTTAGCTAGTTGCAGTTGTATACTAAGCAATGGTCAAGTGAAATCACAAGTCGCAACAAGCTAAATTTACACGTACGGTAGCTTTCGAGCTTACAAAGGACGGCGGATACCGGATTGATTTGATGGCCCGCACCCGTATAGTGCATTATGATCCGGAAATGGCCGGAGTACTTCGGTAAAGTATTTGGAAGACTTTAGCTAGGGATCAAACTGCCCGAACGATGTTCAGAGCACGCCCTTAACGCGATACTATCACCGCTACTAACGTGCCTAACTGCATAACGTGCCTTGATACGACTCCCCCACCCTCTGCATCCTCGTTGTCGCACCCTATTTCTGAACTGGTGCTTGTGACCCTTCAGTTTGCTCATCCTACCTAGATAAATCCAACGATGTGCGTCGGGTCCTCGCCCGATGCTCCGCCCACCCGCTGTAGTCACTCAAAGGTGCCTAAATTTCTGCTGCCAACCACTAGTGGGCACAGATAATCTGAGATTTTTCTCTCAATTTCAAATGGGCGAACCGCCCCTCATTGTGTTCGTCTCGTCGAAACATCTCCAAAAATACCCAGCGGGTCACCGCCCGCCGCACCATTAACGCGGCACGACCGACGAAAGTGCCCCCCACCGTCGCCGCCACTCTCTCTAATCACGGTGATTTTAGCACCCTTTTTACCCCTGCCGTTCGGGGAGTGGTATCACCCCTCATTCGAATCGCCATCCGACGGCGAGCCTAACGATACCCGGCGGTCGCGGATAACCGTTAATGCGGGAGAGCCCACTAAACCCCTACGTACTAAAACACGTCGGTACCCATATGTTTGTCCCGACCCGCTTCTACGTCTCCCCCCCCCTTTTGTTTGGTATTAATCGACTCCATTTTTCGTCCTGGGACCGAATCTCGCCCCAGCCCCTCGAAAATCCCCCGGGTTTCCCCTGTCCGACTGCCCGCCCACATGCCGTCTAGCTCTCACCGTGACCTCGCTGTCCTTTTCTCTTTGTTTTCTTTTGTCGCTTTCTCTATCCGACCTCGTTGGTCGGTTGTCGCCGTTGTTATTGTTGTTGTTGTGTTGTGTGTTGTATGCGTACTCGAGCGACCTCTCTGTCGCTCGTGCCGCCCCTGTGTCTTGTGGGTACTATATGTATGTTTGTAATATATGTGTATATATATGTGTATGCATATATAGATTATATATGTACATAAGGACACTGAAAACACGGACGGACGAGGACACCGCGTACTAAGAAATGCTAAAATTGTAAGTTTTACGGACGGACTGGACGCAGATGATTGGAACGGACGGGGGCTGCGTTTAAGGTCTCCCGTGGGCTTCTGGGAGCCCAGAGTAGTGCCCCATCCCGTTAGGAGTCCCTTGGAGGATGTGCTACCTGCAACCTCGAAATGGGTCGATTCCCGTCATTGGTTCCCACTGGTACATGCGGGAATCAGCTAGATTAGCTAGGAATCACGATTGAATATGGTTTTCTTGTCATTTTGAGGTGTCCTCGCGACTAGGGTCACCTTCCACAACGCGACTAAGTCGATTCGACGGGCGGCTCATCACGACCACAAAGAAGATGTCGTTGTTTGCCGACCCAATTAAGGCAGGAAAGCTTAAACAATCCAAAAGACGGGACAGATTGCAACTTTTGAGGACATTGCGGGGAATTGTGTGGTGATCCACCCATCCTGGGACGGGATTTCGTCGTAAAGACGTGGGCGTTGGATTTAATTTCAAAGAACATCCGGTGCTAATTGCAGGAAATTTGAGCTTAAAAACTCGCATTTCATGAGGGCATAGGGGCAGAAATGGCAGATGGCTGACCTCCGACTATTCGGAGGGTTCAAGTTTGATGTCGGCAAGTTCGATTGAAGCCGACTCTCCCTAAAGACAACGACGGCTTACGGTAGCTGTCGAATTTGAATTTCCGGAAGTGTCCCCAATTGGATGCCAAAGACGAAATTCAAAAAAGTGGGCGTCAAGAAATCGTCAACGATTGGATGGCGACAAAATCGCCATCCCGCAATACAGGCCCGAAAGTCGACGTTACGACCAACGCGTTGACTCTTGGAATCAGTTCGACTTCAGCAGCGCGGAGATCGGTCGACTTTACTTACCGGCTCCGACGCTTGAGTTTTGCAGTATGGTTTTTACATCGATTTGTGCTTTCTCGTGCTTTTCGTTTTCTCCGCTTGGAATGGGATTCGACGATTGGAGGACCCGCGCAGACATCTTCTGTCTCGCGGAACGGGACTAGCAATTGCTGTGCCGGATCGAATATTGTAACTCAGGAGGAGAACCGAGAGTGTGGGGGTTTAGGTTGAAATGTAACAGTAACAGGCCGTTCATAGGCAGTCTAATAAGTTCGTTGACAAACCTCTACACATCGAGTCCCGTTTTGGGCATCTTGAGCGATTGCATGGGATGGTGACAGATTGCATGTGACAAAGTCGCAGTCCTTCTGATTCCCCGTGGTCATAGGTAGGGCACACCAAAATGGACGCTCCACGTCCATGTTTTTACATGACCGGCTATTCTTAAGTTAGGGTTGTAGAATATTCCTGAGCCGACCACGGTAAAATTTCCTTAAACATGTACGCCGAAGAAATAGGGACTTGTTTAACGGTTTGCTTTTATGGTTTACAAATTTACAGCTTAGTTGATTGTTCGACGCTCACGCCGTGTTTGAGCTCGGACAGAAATGCAGCTTAGGAATGGACGACTACCCTCCGTCAGGTTTAGGAAACCCCAAAATTTGTTTATCCGAATGAGCTAAGAAAATTTGGGCATACAAAAGATTGAACAAATTCTAAGTATCCTAACTTGAGGTTAAGGTGTTTGCTGTTCATGAAGATTTGTCTTACTTGGCCCGTCTCGGACCCATTAGACATATCGTTTTGGTGTTCATTCATAAAATAAATAACTACAGACTCAGAACACCGTTTCCTTGCGAACTCACTGGACAGATTAATCAAACCCGCTATCCACTAGACGGCTGACCGAAGCAATGTTAAACGACTACCCCGCCCCAAAAGAACCTGATAAACGGCCGGCAGGGCGATGCCCCCAGCCATCCAAAAGTTCACCAGACTTATTTGGTGCCGCGTGCAAATAGTTTGTGATTAAAGCACCCTACCCCCACTCCCAAACTACTCTTTTAAAATAATCGAGTTTACAGGTGTTCACTATAGCATAGTGACATGGTCTTCTCTTGAGACCAATGGCCAAAAAAGTGAATATAGTTAAATAAGCTGACGACCGGCCCTATAGCCGCATTCAGTCTGTATCCTTGCGGGAGAAGCACCTTGTGCTCCCGCCTCCAAAAATTTTAAATACTTCTTCCCCATACCAAGAAAGAAAACTAATTGCGTCGCCCAGGCCATTTCGGCCCCAAGCCGAGCGAGTGCAGAATCCCGACTTTTATTTGACGCGAGCTGATCGCTGAGTTTAGCTTGATTTCACTATTTATCCTGAGTTGTCCGTTAGGTTGTGTACTACGTATGACCCTGTTCTATTCCCTTTTTTTTTCATTTTCCTTTTTGCCATTTAGCAGATTCGATCCTGCACGGGGAATTCAAACCCATTGCAGATTCATTAGTCTTAACCATTCAGCCATAGGGATATAGAAAGGTCTGCAACTAAGTCGATAATAACTCAACTGTACAACAGTGCAGTTGAGACACCGCGACACTGCAGTGTGTTAAGGCAATAGGATGAGCGTTAGGGAGAGTCATCCAACGAGAAAAGAAAAGACGCCGACGCGTCCGGGGCCCACCGCCCCGTGCTCCCTCGCCTAGTACAGCCCTCTCAGGCCAAGTCATAGGACCGAGTAATTGACCGGCAGGGCGCATACTGCCTGTGTGATGTAGCCCACCATACCTCGTACGGAATAGGCCGCGGAGTTGAAATAATTTCGTACCACCAGGCTCGTCCCTCATGGGGGCTGCCCAGAAATTGTCTAGGAGATCGCATTGTGCTATTTTCACGCTACGGACTTCCCCCCACCGTTCCAAATCTGATAAATTATTCCACCTCCCCCTCTTCTCTGGTTTCCCCTTTCGGTCAGTCGTACTGTCTGATAGGCAAAGTCACATAGGACTATAAAATAAACCTACATGTAGGCATTACCGCGAGTGAATCGGTAGAATCAAAATGGCGACACCTTTAGGAGTACCCCATCGCTGGAGTTGCCAGCAATACGTAACTGAACGAAGTACAAAAAAATAACGATTGCTGGCAACTCCAGCGATGGGGTCTAAGGTGTCGCCATTTTGATTGATCCTATTCCACTCGCGGTAATGCCTACATGTAGGTTTATATTCGATAATCCTATGTGACTTTGCCTATCAGACAGTACGACTGACCGAAAGGGGAAACCAGAGAGAGGGAGGTGGAATAATTTATCAGATTTGGAACGGCGGGGGAAGTCCGTAGCGTGAAATAGTACAGATGTGATTCTTAGACAATTTCTGGGCAGCCCCCATGAGGGACGAGCCTGGTGGTACGAAATTATTTCAATTCGTGCCTATTCCGTACGAGGTATGGTGGGCTACATCACACAGGCAGTATGCGCCCTGCCGGTCAATTACTCGGTCCTATGACTTGGCCTGAGAGGGCTGTACTAGGCGAGGGAGCATGGGCGGCGGGCCCCGGACGCGTCGGCGTCTTTCTTTTCTCGTTGGATGACTCTCCCTAACGCTCATCCTATTGCCTTAACACACTGCAGTGTCGCGGTGTCTCAACTGCACTGTTGTACAGTTGAGTTATTATCGACTTAGTTGTAGACCTCTTTGATATCCCCTACGGCTGAATGGTTAAGACTAATGAATCTGCAATGGGTTTGAATTCCCCTGCCTTAGGGATCCAATCTGCTAAATGGCAAAAAGGAAAATGAAAAAAAAAGGGAATAGAACAGGGTCATACGTAGTACACAACCTAACGGACAACTCAGGATAAATAGTGAAATCAAGCTAAACTCAGCGATCAGCTCGCGTCAAGGAAAAGTCGGGATTCTGCACTCGCTCGGCTTGGGGCCGAAATGGCCTGGGCGACGCAATTAGTTTTCTTCTTGGTATGGAGAGCATCAAAATTTTTGGAGGCGGGAGCACAAGGTGCTTCTCCCGCAAGGATACAGACTGAATGCGGCTATAGGGCCGGTCGTCAGCTTATTTAACTATATTCACTTTTTTGGCCATTGGTCTCAAGAGAAGACCATGTCACTATGCTATAGTGAACACCTGTAAACTCATTATTTTAAAAGAGTAGTTTGGGAGTGGAGGGCTGTAACTTTAATCACAAACTATTTGCACGCGGCACCAAAGAAGTCTGGTGAACTTTTGGATGGCTGGGGGCATCGCCCTGCCGGCCGTTTATCAGGTTCTTTGGGCGGGGTAGTCGTTTAACATTGCTTCGGTCAGCCGTCTAGTGGATAGCGGGTTTGATTAATCTGTCCAGTGAGTTCGCAAATAAGGAAACGGTGTTCTGAGTCTGTAGTTATTTATTTTATGAATGAACACCAAAACGATATGTCTAATGGGTCCGAGACGGGCCAAGTAAGACAAATCTTCATGAACAGCAAACACCTTAACCTCAAGTTAGGATACTTAGAATTTGTTCAATCTTTTCTATGCCCAAATTTTCTTAGACCTCATTCGGAATAAACGAGATTTTGGGGTTTCCTAAACCTGACGGAGGCTAGTCCTTCGTTCCTAAGCTGCTTTTCTGTCCGAATCCAAACGCGGCATGAGCGTCGAACAATCAACTAAGCTCTAAATTTGTAAACCGTAAGAGCAAACCGTTAAACAAGTCCCTATTCTTTCGGCGTACAAGTTCAAGAAAACGTTACCGTGGTCGGCTCAGGGATATTCGATAACCCTAACTCAAGAATAGCCGGTCATGTAAAAACATGGAAAACGTGAAGCGTCCATTTTGGTGTGCCCTACCTATGACCACGGGGAATCAGAAGGACTGCGACTTTGTCACATGCAAATCTGCCACCATCCCCTGCAATCGCTCAAGATGCCCAAAACGGGACTCGATGTGTAGAGGTTTGTCAACGAACTTATTAGACTGCCTATGAACGGCCTGTTAACTGTTACATTTCAACCTAAAACCCCACACTCTCGGTTCTCCTCCTTAGTTACAATATTCGATCCGGCACAGCAATTGCTAGTCCCGTTCCGCGAGACAGAAGATGTCTGCGCGGGTCCTCCAATCGTCGAATCCCATTCCAAGCGGAGAAAACGAAAAGCACGAGAAAGCACAAATCGATGTAAAAACCATACTGCAAAACTCAAGCGTCGGAGCCGGTAAGTAAAATCGACCGATCTCCGCGCTGCTGAAGTCGAACTGATTCCAAGAGTCAACGCGTTGGTCGTAACGTCGAGTTTCCCGGGGCCTGTATTGCGCGACGGCGATTTTGTCGCCATCCAATCGTTGACGATTTCTTGACGCCCACTTTTTTGAATTTCGTCTTTGGCATCCAATTGGGGACACTTCCGGGAAATTCAAATTCGACACGAATCGTAGCCCGTCGTTGTCTTCTTAGGGAGAGTCGGCTTCAATCGAACTTGCCGACATCAAACTTGAACCCTCCGAATAGTCGGAGGTCAGCCATCTGCCATTTCTGCCCCTATGCCCTCATGAATAACGAAGTTCCGAGCTCAAATTTCCTGCAATTAGCACCGGATGTTCTTTGAAATTAAATCCAACGCCCACGTCTTTACGACGAAATCCCGTCCCAGGAATGGGCGGGATCACCGCAACACAATTCCCCGCAATGTCCTCAAAAGTTGCAATCTGTCCCGTCTTTTGGATTGTTTAGTCTTTGTTGTTTAAATTGGCTCGGCAAACAACGACATCTTCTTTGTGGTCGTGATGAGCCGCCCGTCGAATCGACTTAGTCGCGTTGTGGAAGGTGACCCTAGTCGCGAGGACACCTCAAAATGACAAGAAAACCATATTCAATCGTGATTCCGAGCTAAACTGAGCTGATTCCCGCATGTACCAGTGGGAACCAATGACGGGAATCGACCCATTTCGAGGTTGCAGGTAGCACATCCTCCAAGGGACTCCTGAACGGCATGGGGCACTACTCTGGTCTCCCAGAAGCCCACGGGAGACCTTAAACGCAGCCCCCGTCCGTTCCATCATCTGGGCTCCAGTCCGTCCTAAAACTTACAATTTTAGCATTTCTTAGTACGCGGTGTCCTCGTCCGTCCGTGTTTTCAGTGTCCTTATGTACATATATAATCTATATATGCATACACATATATATACACATATATTACAAACATACATATAGTACCCACAAGACACAGGGGCGGCACGAGCGACAGAGAGGCTTGCTTGAGTACGCATACAACAAACAACACAACAACAACAATAACAACGGCGACAACCGACCAACGAGGTCGGATAGAGAAAGCGACAAAAGAAAACAAAGAGAAAAGGACAGCGAGGTCACGGTGAGAGCTAGACGGCATGTGGGCGGGCAGTCGGACAGGGGAAACCCGGGGGATTTTCGAGGGGCTGGGGCGAGATTCGGTCCCAGGACGAAAAATGGAGTCGATTAATACCAAACAAAAGGGGGGAGACGTAGACGCGGGCCGGGACAAACATATGGGTACCGACGTGTTTTAGTACGTAGGGGTTTAGTGGGCTCTCCCGCATTAACGGTTATCCGCGACCGCCGGGTATCGTTAGGCTCGCCGTCGGATAGCGATTCGAATGAGGGGTGATACCATGGCCCGAATGGCAGGGGTAAAAAGGGTGCTAAAATCACAGCGATTAGAGAGAGTGGCGGCGAAGGTAGGGGCGCTTTCGTCGGCCGTCTCGCGTTAACGGGGCGGCGGGCGGTAACCCGCCGGATATTTTTGGAGATGTTTCGACGAGACGAACACAAATGAGAGGCGGTTCGCCCATTTGAAATTGAGAAAATCTCAGAGGAGGTATTTGTGCCCACTAGTGGTTGGCAGCAGAAATTTAGGCACCTTTGAGTGACTACAGCGGGTGGGCGGAGCATCGTGCAAGGACCCGACGCACATCGTTGGATTTATCTAGGGTAGGATGAGCAAACTGAAGGGTCACAAGCACCAGTTCAGAAATAGGGTGCGACAACGAGGATGCAGAGGGTGGGGGAGTCGTATCAAGGCACGTTATGCAGCTTTAGGCACGTTAGTAGCGGTGATAGTATCGCGTTAAGGGCGTGCTCTGAACATCGTTCGGGCAGTTTGATCCCTAGCTAAAGTCTTCCAAATACTTTACCGAAGTACTCCGGCCATTTCCGGATCATAATGCACTATACGGGTGCGGGCCATCAAATCAATCCGGTATCCGCCGTCCTTTGTAAGCTCGAAAGCTACCGTACGTGTAAATTTAGCTTGTTGCGACTTGTGATTTCAGATTTAACCATTGCTTAGTATACAACTGCAACTAGCTAAATTTGACATTTTTTCGTTTCTATTCCTATAAACTTTGTTAACTTGACCGTGTAGCCAGGGGCCTCTTATTCCCGGACGGTCCTAACCGTCAAAGTTTCAACGTGTGGTGACGACTCCTCCGATTCTGCGTGATTCCCTTTCCCATCGGTACGGGGCTCCATGTTCAGTCTTACAAATCGGTTGAAACAGCTTAATTCTCCCTAGTTCGTTCAAATCATAACACTCGTACCGGTAAGAATTCGGAAAATAAAGGCAAAAACTACTCAAATAATGGTATACGGCATCAGAACGAGTTATAGCATATAGTATCTTTACACAAAATAATCCACTGATAATATATGACATATATTTTACGACATTTTTATAATATAATCCACTGATAAGATACGACATGTATTTTTTACGGTATAAAATAATCCACTGATAAGGTATGACATGTATTTTACGGCATTTTTTATAAAATAACCCACTGATAAGATATGACATGTATTTTTTACAGTATAAAATAATCCACTGATAAGATACGATATGTATTTTTACGCCATTTTCTATAAAATAAACCACTGATAAGACATGAAATATATTTGACGGCATTTTTATAAAATAAACCACTGATAAAATACGCGGTAATTTTTGTAAACGGGATAGAGGGGCAAACGTATTCCAATACGATTTTAGGTGGTAGATTCATGAAAACACTCGTAACGAGGCCGGAACGGTCCTGTTACACAAGCACAGAGTTTGTCTGCAAGCAACATACGCTATAGAAGTGTTCATTGGTGAAATATTTAAGGCCGTAACTTTTTTAAGACAAATCAGGAATTTGAGGTGGGTCGGTGGGACATGGGTCGTTAGTTGCGCTGGTTCCCTTTTTGGTGGGTCACACTGTCATGGGTACTCTCAGACGAAGTAAATTTCCAGGTTGTAGTTCGGGTCACACTGTCATGGGTCCTCTCAGACGGAGTAAATTTCCAGGTTGTAGTTCGTCTCGTACACTTTCTGTATTTCATGAAAATGCACTAACACACAATATATAATTTATATTTTTATATGTATGTATATACCATATAAATGTATATATACATATATGCGTATATATACATATATATATAAGCAATGCGGCGTCACTTTAGTATTTGCTGATATATAAACATTAGTAAAATAACAAAATAGCATGAGCTGAGGTGAAAATAATTGCATGATAACAAAGGATGAGTTGTTAAAGGAATCACATTTTACTGATTTTTAAGAACTCATAAATTTTCAGAATTTAAGGAGATTAACGCTGAATTCACATTTGATATCAACTCTGAATTATTATTAAACTAAGAATTCATCCTTGTTTTAGCTGTGTTTCCCTCTCAAAAGTTAAAGTTTTTGCATTTTATCACATTAATTCGCATGATTGACACAATAAGTTCAAGCTTGTGGATTTTTCCGTTAATTCGTATTTTACCACACTTATGCATATTTTTGATATAGCGCATGATGTGGGAGGTAATTTTTCAATTGAATTTCTAACTGCAAAATTTAGGAAATTTTAGTAAGCATTCGTTCCACCCTTTATTCTAAAGTCACTTCTTCGACAAAAATAAATTACCAGCTGCTGATAATGCAAGAGGAAACATGATGATTTTGAGAGTCCAAATTTAGTTACTGGAACTGTTTCAAAGTGCCAAAAAGTAAATTATTTATATTATGCATTATTTCCAAAAAAATGCAAAATTACGACCATTTTCATAACATACCAAAGCATAAAACCGTTTATTTGTTCCTCCCGTGCACAAATAAACGACTTTCTAAATTTATGTCAAACACATTTGAGTTGATTCGGGATAGTTTACAACGGAAAGTTATTCAGTTGATTATATGTAAATCAGACAGGTTGATCGTAATAGTTAAGTTCATGAAGTTTAGTTCGTATTGTTCATGGGTGTGGTGGTGAGTTCAGATTGTTAGTTTTGTGTTGTTAATCCGTGTGGTTTCAAGCATTCGGCTTTACGGACATGTATAATTACACTGATACTATTTCAAATTGTCGGATAGTTGCTTAGGAGTGGATTGAATGCGTGTTAATTAATAACATGGTCCTTCGGATTCGAATAGTGACTTAACGTTGAAGCAATTTTGTGGAGCATAAACAGGTTCGTATAGTATATTTAACTGTTTAATCTAAAACAATTTGGCTTTTGCTACTCGATCATCAGTCTAGCCCATCTCCTACAAATACTCCTGCATTCTTTGGGGCCAGCTGTGGGTGGTATACAACTTTTTGGGTGGTTATTGCTTTTTTCTTCGTAGTTTTCACGGGAAAACTATCATTTAGGTCTGGTATACAATTTTGGCCCGGTGTCTAATATTCACGGGTCGTCTAAAAATTCCACCACTTTTCTTCTTTGGTGTTCCTGAACCTGCCTCTCACGACACAAAATAGATCGTTGCATTTTCACCAGTTAACACTATAAGCCCGAAAGCCAGGCAAGACAAACGGACATCTAAACATACGATCCTAATCCGGTCGTAAAATTATATCGATAAACCCGCAGAACTTGCGGGTTAAGGCAAAATTGATCATGCCTCAGCAGCGTTATTAGTACCTAAGCTATAAGGGTTCGCTCGTAGGTTTTATGAGACTGTGCTGCGATCGGTCCTCGCGCGATCACTTCGCTAACCTGAGCCCGATCATTTCACGGGTGCTTCCAAAAACAACAAAACCGGTTGGTCTCGTTGTAAGCTCGTGGTCGTTACCCACAGTAGCAACAATCTCGTTGTAAGCTCGTGATTTTCACGAGTTACCCACAGTAGCAACACCGACTAGCATGGTCGATGAGACAATCAAGCTGCGGAAGCAGCAATGCAATGCTCTGCGGACACACGCCTGAAAAAAGATCGTGAGGCGAAGGATCTAGTCATGACCCAAAACGACGATGACGCAAAGACCATCGAGGTCGCGGTTATCAAACTGACGAATACCGGTCTCGACTTGACGAACACATGATTCTGGCAATCAAAAGCGACAAAGCTGCCAAAGACGCTCAAAACGCAACAGATGTCGATGAAGTCATCCTCGAGTGCGTTAGTTTGCTCAACGGCGAAATTTCTGTGTACCGACGGCCTATCACCTCTGCTTTGACACTCAACAGCTCATTCCGATCGGTCGCAGATCGGAGGTGCAATGTGCAATTGCCTTCGGCCAGGTATTTTACGCCGATCATTTTGTCAAAGGTGCCGAAATATGTGAAAATGGAACTCCACCAGCAGAAAAGAGCCAAGCCGTGGAGATTGACGAGCCTGCTAGAGTTGCTCAAAGACGAGATTCGCGCTCATGCCATGAGCTACCGCACTTTCGGTGGTAACTTGACGACGGACAAACAAAACGTTGGGAATCGAAATAAACAATTTTCAAAGAAGCCCCGTCAGTTCGACAGCGGCTCTGCTTCAATGCCCACGAACGACGCGGATACAACGGGCAAGCAAACTAGTAAGTCAGCAAAGTCCAACAAACCGCTGTACAAGTCTTCGCGGTGTAGCCTTTGCAACGCTGAGCATTTCCCCGATCAATGCCAAGTTTATTCGGGATTGCGGACGCGCAAATAGAGGGTAGCTGGCCGGTGATTTTGGGTGTCTGAGTACCAACCACATGGTCAAAGACTTCTCTAACACCGGACCGTGCGATTATAGGCAAAAGACAACGTATCGTCGGAGTCTGTGACCTTCGAAGTTTGGGACGCGGGCACCGCGCAGCGAGACGCTTGCTGACGATGAGGCGGACACCCGTAGCGGCGACAATTCTGTGAACGTAACGCTGCCTTCCCACGGCGAGACGGTGATCTTGTAGATGGCTGTAGCGTCACTAAACGACTCCTCGTCGGCCACGGCGGCGGAATCCCGGCTGCTGTTTGACACTGGAATTTCTCGACCGTTCACAACGGATGCAACGTCGAAACAAATTTGGGCGAGACAAATCGGGGACGAGATCATTAGCACTGCTGGTTTCCCAGATGTCAAACGTACAACGAAAAAATATCCGATTGTGGAGTACGACATTCTCTTACTCGACGGGACGGTGAAGATGATCACCGCCAACGGCGTGAACAATATTACTTGCCAGATTCAGAAACACACACTGCACCCTAAGAAGCACCCAATTGCCAAATAACTGGTCTTGGCAAAACCATTGACGACATCCAGCTGCATGGTCAACATTGACCGGGGCCGACTATTATTACGACCTTGTCGGTGCCGACTGAAAACGCTGCCCGGATGGACTCATTTTTCTGTCGTCATCACTATGTTCCTTTGTGACAGGTCGAGTCCCACCCTCCAACGACTGCTGTAATAATATTTATGCGCTCTGCTGCACCCACGCGAGCGATGTCGTACAGACAACGATCAACATTGAGCAATTCTGGAATTTGGAAGGCGTCAGCGTCAAAGACATCGTGCCAGACAAAACGGACGACGACGACCAGGCTATGAAGAACTTCAACGACACCGTCTCCTTTGAAGACGGGCGCTATCACTTTGCTTGGTCCTAGAAAACGAATACAGCGGCTCCGCCAACAAATCGAGCACTAGCGGCTGGGCGACTTCAACTCGTTGTTGAAACGGATTGATACCGAGACTTTTCAGGCTTACAATAAAATTCTACGGGATCATGAAGAACGAGGCATCATCGAGCGCGTTCAGAAAGATTCGAACCCGGACGGCCCGATTCATTATATACCACATCATTACCCGGTAAAGTATATATCAAAACCCCGGGAAAGACCACCACCAAACTTCGCATCATCTGCGGTGCCGCGGCTAAGGTACAGAAGTCGGACATGAGTGTGAACGAATGCCTTCACCGCGGACCGGTGATCATGGACAACTTATGCTGTTTGCTCATACGATTTCGGCTGCATTCCGTCGGAATCGTTAGCGACATTGAAAAGGCATTCTTCCAGGTGGGATTGCTGAAGAATTGTCGCGATGTCACTCGATTCCTCTTGGTGAATGATTGGACAGGTTCTCCTCATGGTGACAACCTTGTCATATATCAGTGCGCCCGCGTCCCATTCGGAGTGGTGGCAAGAACGTTCGAGCTGGCTGCGGTGATCCAATATCATCTTGCGAAGTCATCACACCGTGTGGCAGCGCTGATTGCTAACAACATCTACGTTGACAACGTGATTGTATCGATACCAACCTGTGATAACACGAAACACTTCTACACTGGTGTCAAGAAGATATTTGCGACGGCGTCAATGAACCTACGAGAATGAATCACAAACGATACTGATTTGGCCCAATCAGTCGACGAGAATCATCGAAGTGCTTCAACAGAATCGACGAAGGTACTAGGTCTACACTGGAACACCAATGCAGATACTCTTGCCTGCTCTTGGACTAATGTTAAAACAAACTGAAGCTGCTCATGTTGAAGCACATGGCCCAAATATTTGACCCATGTGGGTGGTTCTCTCCAATAACAGCCATTAGTAAGTTACTGATCCAAACGCTATGGAAAGATTAGAGCGGATGAAACGATAAGCTGCCGGACGACGCAGTCTACAAATGGACCGACGTGTGGAGACAACTCGAAGAGATTGCGAATCATTCGATACCACAGTGTCTCGATCGCTGCAACTCAGCGTTGATGTGGACGTTGACTATCAACTTCACTGCTTTGGTGACGCATCAGCGCAGGCGTATTCCGCGGTGGTCTATCTCAAGGTACTATCGATGCGGTACGTGACTTCTAAGCTCATCTTCGCAAAATCGCGTGTGGCACCGATCAAACACATGACGATTCCGCCATTGGAGGTAATGGCTGCACTCATAGACCGAGGTTGATCAGATTCTTGGAAAAGGAGCTTACGGTGAAACTGAAATATCTCTGGTACGATTCCAAATGTGTCCTCCGTTGTATACGGGGCAATTCAATATCGACTCAATTTGTGAAAAACCGATTCCGGAAAATCAATTCTCACGTTGACCTCAAATTCTGGTATGTACCGACGATGGAAAATCCTGCCGATCTTGCGTCTCGTGGTTGCACAACTCGAACACTGGTCGACACCGAACTGTGGTGGACTGGGCCGCGTTGGCTGACCGACGACGTCCGTCAGTTTCCGGGCAACATTGACATCAGCGTGAAGGATTCATCAGATGATGTGTCGGACGCCCAGGGCGACGTGCCAAATCAAGTGTTGTTAGGCACAGGCACCGCCGTGCCGTATGCTATAGACATCCAACGGTTTTCTCGGTTGACTCGTCTCTTACGGGATACCAGCTTGGTGATGCGGTTCATCGGTAACGCTTGTACAAGGTGGCAAAAGTCAGGCGAGTTGACTGTTGGGGAAGTGTCCAAGGCGCAGCGGTGGTGGAATGATCAAGTCCAGCAACAGTATTTTAGCGACATGTTACGCTCCGGTGCTGATAAACGGTCAGCAACGCGAATCAAACAATTGGACGTCTTCATCGGTACTGATGAATCACTCCAATGACGCTATCGATTACGATTTGCTGATGTCAACGATGAAGCGAAATATCAGATCCCACTGCCCAAAAATGATCAATATACCGACTTGATCATATCAGATGTTCATGAGCGGCTGCTTCACGCTGGCGTAGCGCACACGCTATCAAAAATACGATATCAGTACTAGATAATCCACGAATGCTCACAAATAAAGCGTATACTCCGAGGGTGCTATAACTGTAAACGCATGCTCGAAGGGCCGTACCGCGCGCCACCAATGCCCGACCTACCTGAGCTTCGCGTCACCCGGCAAAGACCATTTTCCGTCGTCGGCGCCGACAACTTAAGGTCTACTGTATATTGCTCCAAGGCGCCAAGACGAACCGAGTACCATAGTATGGATCTGCCTTTTTTTACCTGTGCGGTAGTGCGTGCGATACATGTGGAGGTCGTAGAGCAAATGTCGACGGAACACTTCCTGATGTGTTTTCGGCGGTTCTATGACATTTACGGCAAACAGTTGATGATCGTTTCGGACAACGGGAAACAGTTCTTAGCGGCCAACGCCACATTCGATCGGCTGTGGCGAGATGTGGTGACTAGTCCAGCAACGACCTACGACCGAAAGAATTCAGTGAAAGTTTATCAGAGAGTTCGCGCCATGGATGGGCGATTTTATGAACGTTTTATTGGGGTGGTAAAGATTGGCATTGAAAAGCTCGCTGAACTGCCGATGCGTTTTTCTGGGCGAATTACAAGCCATCGCAAGTGAAGTCATGAGAGTAGTAAATTCGCGGCCGTTCGTCTACCCAGACGCCGCCCTATCGACAATCGCCATTATCATCGGCGCATTTCACCGATGGTTCACACTGTAGTCTACCATCATTCAGATTGATCGAGGACGACTACAACCTAGTTTACTAAAAAGTGGACAAATTCAAATTGATACGCTTATGGCGGCGGACAGAGTCTATTTTGGACCGATTTTGGCATACTTATAGCACTTAATATTTGCTAAGCCTTAGGAAGTCAGTGGATGGCTTAGACAACGAAACATGAGAGACACGCTAAGCCTGCCCTAGGATCAGTTGTGCATATCAAGGACAATCTTCCTCGTAATCAATGGAAGCTCGGCCGTATTGTGAAGCTCAATAATAGTGCAGATTGAAAAGCACGATCCGCACTTATATTCAATTAACTAATATGAATTTAAATAAGAGAAATGAGCTAGCAACTGCAATTATGAGTTTCAGTTGACATTTTTATCTCACGATATGACTGTCCTTGAATGAAAAACTTCATGAACGGTTACCCTATGAACATAGATCATCGACGAAGACTAGTGTTCAGTAACAGCCTTGAAAACCGTAGGTCGGCTGGCGAAGATTGTCCCGGCCGTTAACAATTTTCTTTTCGTTAACAATTCGTTCGCCAGAAGCTATGGACCGCCGTTCGATGACCGTGGTGTTTATACGTTTACTACAGCACAGAAAGTGGATTAAACATAATAGCTTTTTCAAGAGGGGCTTAGCTGCCCTATATTATCAGTTTAGAGGAAAGGGCTAGGATTTTAACAACAAATTATCTTAACTACAAAGTATGGTCATAACGTGACAAAAGTTACTTGCCGTTTATTACAAATTTGAAGGTAGGGGCATTCTGGAATTATTCCAGTATGACTTGGTTAGTTTATATCTTCACTGTTTTACTATTTTTCACCACGGCTGAAGAAAGGGTTTACACGATTGAATGCTTACAGAGAAAAGCCATCTAATTGAGATATCCTTATCACGGACTAATGGTTTTAAGAATGTAGGATCTTATCACGCTTAAGGACATTTCGTATTTTTGATTTCAATTCAACTTACATATCATAGCACATTCAGTGTACTGGCTGATATGGCTAAAATAATTTAAACCTTTAACTAATCTAATCGAATTTTATATTCTTATATCATTCTCAGATTTACAATAAATTAGAACAGGCGTAGGGAAATAGCACCTTCTACTTCGATACTTTGTTGGGAAAGGTTGACTTCTAAAATCTTTACAATCCTAGCAGGTTCGGTGTCTATCTCAGAAAGGCGATCTTAGAAACCAATCTTAGAAAGCCTCACAACTAATGAAACTTTCGATAAAATAGACGTAAGGCCAAATTGTGACTTGAAGCGCCTCGTCATTAATATGAGCCATGTGAATGAGACTGTAACATCACCCTTTTGATTATCTTTATTAAAATCCTCAAGGTCTGAGCGTTATTCACTCAAAACACCTTTGGGTTCAACGACATTCTCAAATAATATTCCAACATTTCGAGAAGAATCCTGAGCCTCCAAGTGAGCCTCCAAGCGTTTATTTTAGCCAAAAAGCCTAGGTGCCACAAATGTTCTTTTTATGCCTTTGCCTGGTTTGCCAACACTGGTAAAGTTCACAAATTCGACATCGTTCTTATTTTTTGTAATTATCATTTTGTCAGTAGTACACTGACCATCTTAGGATCGCCAATCCTCATATATTACGTCTAAGTTACTTCCTTAAGAATATTATGAAACCTCAGACGCTAGTGGGTGAAAAATGAAGAATTTCGCGAAACTTAGCGTGGGATGGTACTAAAATTTCGATATAGTACTTGGCGCATCATTTCTGAGGTCTGGTGATAAGCATTTTTCTAAGTAACATGGATTCTTTCAGCTCAAGTTTGGCATTGGACGGACGAAGTCCTGAGGTAATTTTATGTGCCTCATAACACTAGAATTACAGTAATCGCCTTAAATTTAGGTTAGGGTCAACCAGAAAAGTACAGATTCCTGGATTTAAACAATAAGAGAAAAAACCCAAGAAAGTCCAATCCGGTTCTGATACGAAGCACCTAATAATTTTAAGATACTTAGAGATGTGTACAACCCGAGGAAAAATCTATTTAAGGAAGAAGTTTGGCTAAAACTCAGTATTGCAACAGAAGGATTCTCATCACCGGACCTTTCATTCGCGAGTTAGCTTTACTGATTTTTTAGGCGTTGTAGTTCCTAATGGTTAATTTTTTGTGACAAATGGCCGAGCGGATATAATGTCCGTGAACATCATTTCACTAATGCATCCATTGAACATGCAAAGACAAGGTTAATTTAATAGATGATAAAGCATCTGTCTGAAAAATTTTAGATTACATTGTTTAACTCAGGTTTACCTGCTAGATTGCGTATCGAATCACGATCGTTACAGTCTGTGCGGAACGCCTACAAAATATTAGTTGATTAAACCTTTTTGGTCAAATGGTTTATAAGAAAACACTTGTACGGATCGCTTTTATGACAACACTTCACCCATTTATCGCTTACAGTACCCCAAATTTCTAACAGAATATTGGCGAAGTTTTGACATATCATGATTAACAGAAACATGACAATTTTACTAAAAGCACGAATTTTGTAACAAATCACGTACTAGTTTAGTATAACACCTAGGTTGCTCTGAACGCCCTGATACTCCACGCGCACGGTTCCATTTCATTTACAAAATAGAGGATTGATATAGTAATCAAATATTCTATTTGTATGCCAGTTGATCATTACTGATTTGACCTACAAAATTTATTTCACTATTATCGTGGTATGGTGTAAATTAATAGACGATCAGAAGCATGGCTAATTGAAACCATATTCTCACCACCATATGGGTAAATTTTTACATATGGAAAGTATCACTCATTTTAAAGTGAATCATTTTGAATGCTCTTGTTTATGTTTAATCGATTATTCAACGGTTCTGGCGAGTTTCTGAACCCATATAAGGTATCTAAATTTTACAACGCGAACGAGAAAAGCTACTTTTACTTTAATTGCGTGCAAACTGTAGCTGTTCATTCAATGTTTCAAGGATTTAGAAGTATAACTCTATATTTCAAGGTCATGACTCTCATAACTCAAGTGAAGCATGAAATTTTAGACTACAAATTTAGCGCATAATAGCCACTAGTTCCACTATCTATGATAAAAATTTTACCTTATTTCAACAACTCTCAACATTTTTATACCTTGGACTGACGAACGCTCAGTTCACAATTTGAGATTTGGGCATGAACAGAGCTACGCTGTTTTGTAAATTTCAGTGTGGCGTGTTTCGATTTCACAGGTAAAGATTTGGAGAGGGTTTTAGCTATAATAGCAAAGCGCACACATATCTGAGATGTCTAAAGGTCTCAGACTTAAGAACCTTTGAGTTACGAAACCAACCTTCTTTTGACCAATTTCGTCAACTTCAGCCAAATTTAACCACTTTTCTTAAGGACATCTCAAATGCGCGAACTTGGGCTGAACACAGAGGATTTCTGTAAATTTTAAATTTGATACACGCCAAGAGATTGACACATGGCCCTGAGAAATTTAGGAATTCGAACCTATTTAAATGTACAGTTACCATTTTGAAATCTTAGTCCTTTAGGCGCAAGACAATTTTTGACAGACATAGATATGAGTTTGTTTAACCCACGATAACACTTCTCAACAATTTCTTTTAAGGCATGTATATTATATGTATATTTGCTGTAAGAATATATGTTGGTCATGGCTTTGTAGATAAACTGAAATAATTAAGATACATAGCATGACTATGTATACTATATTTAGTGGTCAATAAGATATTAAACATGCTACATATATGGCTAGATGAGACGGTACAACATCCACGCATGTCGGTTATTAGCGTTTACATCATAACGTTTTGGTAATCCCAAAGCTGACGGAGCGCCGGTGGACGACATAATCTTTGGTTTACCGATTGGAGGCCTACGGCTGGCTGACGGCTTCCAGGGCCGTTGCCCAACACAAGCCAGAAGTATATAATTTTACTTTCGTGCAATCTTTGACCAATACAGAGCGGCACCTGGAGTCGAACGATGGTTTATGATATTTATAGGCGTTGTATGGAAACGACTGCGTGATTTTGGAATTTTTGCTCGGTTTTTAAAGAAACTTGCAAAGCATTTGAATAACAATGCACATGCAAAGAAACACTGCGGCCAAACTGAATAAGCACAACGTTACGTAATGTCGCCTGATGCAACTTGCGTCAGCCGATGAAGGTTTTGCGCCCATTGTTCAGTATGCGAGCTTTGCGGGCACATCTTTACCCACAGGTACAAGATTTTAGGTTATACCCATCCGGCCACTCGCGCACAGCTCTGAAACATAGGCTGGCGTAGTTGAAATATGATAGATGGCTAATTCCTTTCCCTGTGTACAGTGTTCCTATCGTGTATTATTTGGTGTGTGCGGTTAATAGAACCTAGATAACCAGAACGCAGACGAAGAACGCTTGTTCCTTAAGTAAGCGTTCATTTCCTAAAGAGTGTTATGTATTTTATATGCTGACGTGACGGTCTTTCTTAAAACGACAAACTCGAGGTAATAAAGTTCATCATTATAAAATTAATCTTATAATAGGCAAATCTATGTTTTAAAATTTCTCAGCGACAACAGCATGATAATGTTATCTTTTTCGCTTCACGCACGTATACAGGAGAGTGGGCTAATCCCGACAAAATCCGATGGTGACCTTTCCTATAACGGTGCCCTCAGGGGAATTCCCGACAATTCTTCAGTCTTATCCCGACACTTCGGGATATTCACGACAGTGAGTTTTCTATCGCTCCAAACATTGAACATCAGTTTCAGACGATTGCTTGTATTAAAAGATATTCAAAATAGCAATGACAAGAACAATTGTTTGTATTAACGCATCGGTTCTTGTTCAATATGGATCATAAGCCTTCGAAAGCTGCTTATCGTATTTTGTCTGCGAACTCAAATGTTTGACGTTTTCGCCATAAATCAATTTCTCTGTTTTCACTTTTGAAACAAGAACCTGTGCCTGTGCAACTCTCAGCCTGCATTTGCTATAAAACCAACACGTTTTCGCCTGTGATCACAAACTACAAACAATTATATGCGGCTATCGCTTGGTTATGGCTTTCTATAGTTTTTAGCGTGGCAAGGTAAGCCGTTTCGGTTCGCCTTGATCGAACGTGGGCCGTGCCCGGGAGATCTTTTCATGCTAAAATTGGGCACGTAATTCACCTTTTGGAGCCCTTCCTGAACACATTTCTCAGCAATATACATATAGGCTAGGATGCTAGGATATAAATACATATATTCTTGCAAATTGATGCCGTTTCGGCTAGAACTAATTCGCAATTAACGCTCATAACAAATGTAATCAGGATTAAACCGGAACAGAAACGTGAAAGAGTGCTGAGGAATTTGCTTGGAAACCGGACTTCGATATGATTACGAACTAGGTGGCAGACATGAAAGTTGGTGTCTTTACATACTCAAAGTTTTTTTGGGTCGAAGTCCTTCAGACCTTCAAAGTCCCTCAAAAAGTTGTTCACAGTAGAAACGTTCAACGACTTTGTGCGACTTTAAGTGACTGTAAAAACATAGACGAAAAAACCTTCAGCGTCTTAACGTACCGTCATAACCTTAAGCAAATAAACGTAGTTGGCAACCTCTAAAGCTTGAAATATGTTATCTCCTTTTCAAAATTTGGCAAACACGAACAGCAAATATACGCGCCAGTATTCAAATCCATCCCGCATCCAACGTGGCACCATCTGCCGCATTGGTTGCACTGTGTCCAATATATTCCGGCGATTTGTGGGAGGAAAGTAAGTTCTTGATATACAAACAGTAATAAGCAAATTATCGAATGTATATCTCGCTAATGCGTGAGTAAACTGAAGGTG